>JAQNCA010117216.1:2540-18098 GCA_029783725.1 Acanthurus tractus | reverse complement strand
AGATTTCTGAGGCTTCACTTTGGCTCAGGCAGAAACCAACGGGTGACGTCACGGAGGGTTTGTCCAGTGTTTTATACAGTCAACGGTGGCAACAGATACAGAAGTATCCGCTGCTGTACCACCAGACTACAGAGCAGCTTCTTCCCTCAGGCTGTGAGACGACATGAAGCACCACCTGCACTCCTCCATGTCTAATAACTTTATTTTATTTTTTATACCAACAGTTAATGAATCATCATGCAACCTGTTGTATAATCAGTCCCTCCAGGATTTCAAGGCATTTTTCAAGATTGTTGCGGCCTAAAATGCCGGAATTTGCGGCAGCTTTTCAAAAAAAATTGCGATGTAAGTTGCGATGTTTGTTGCGATGAAATTGTGGGAGACAGTGAAAATTGTGAAAAAGTTGCTTTCTTTTTTGTCTGGTCTGTGGTCTGCTCGTTTCACCCGTTCTCCAAACATGTTTCATGGTAGAAAAAGTGTTTGTCAATCTGTGATTTTTGTTTGTGTTCCACCACAAAACAGTTTATCTCCGCTTTCGTGAAGAACATCAGGGAATTGTTCTTCACGGTCTTTAGCAGTCATTTTTGTTGGTAAGTGAGAGACATTACTATTGTTCATGTCTGCATCTTCAAACCATAAACAAGGAAGTGAATTCGGTGACGTACGTGCACTACGTTTGCGCCGGGGGCTGCTGTGATTGGTGGAACTCACGGGAGGCTGAACAAATTTGCAAGGTCGCGCAGAATTCACGGAGATTGGTTGAATTTTCGTAATTCTTGCGATGGCAACATCTCGAGTACTTGGAGGGACTGTATAATGACCAATAAATGTCCTTGTATCCTTGTTTTATAAGCGAGACGAAGCTCCAACAGAATGCAACCTGCTTTTATGATGTGCTGCAACTAATATACATCATGTGTACCTGTAAACCATCACTGTGTGTTTTCTCAGCCATCATTTTTTAAACATTTAAAGGATGATCACTTATTATTCTTTAAAATCTACATATAAACAGACTTTACAAGGGGTAATTCAGGCTCAAACAAAAAGGTAAATTTAAAAAAACAATGAAATTCTTTACTCGTAAATGAAGCGGAGGTGAGTGGTGTACGAAAACCAGCAGGCAGAGGAGCTGTTTACATGCCCACTCTGACTTCCCCGTGAGGGCGTTTTTGCCTCAGAAAACAAAAACAGTCCAAGTTCACTGTTTTTACGTGCGTTTTTACTGGAGTTGGATCCGCCGACTCTGAGACATCATGATCATGATTCGGGTCATTAAAAGGAGAAATGGGAAAAAGGTGTATTGTCATTGGCAAAAGCTGAGCCAAGTTCAGCTTTGATTGTGAAACTTTTTTATTTGTTTTTCCCTTTTATTTTTGTTCCTTCATTAGACCAGTGATCTAAGACAAAAACTAGCATTCCAGCAGTAAAATTTGAAGGTAAAATTTAAAAAAATTGCAGCAATTAGTTGATTAGTTTACTGATGGGATCAAATTGATAGTTAGTTCAACTAGAAAACAAGTTTATTGTACCAATTACTGAAGAACTACAAGTTCTTGACCTTTGATGTAAAAAAGCCATAGACTTTTCACATGTGTGTCCTGAAAAAGTACATCATTTCCCCTTTTTGTTCTTGTGAATGTTAAAATCAAAACCAGGTCTTAACCCCGTTAAATTAAGACTTTAGGAAACCGTCTCTCTTAATGTCCCACGTTGTCTCTAATGTGATGTTGTTTGTCCATCTGACATCATCCAGCTGGCAGGAATTAAAGGTTTACCTCAGTGATCCTAAAACTCGTCTCCTAAAGGTCGCGGTCATTATTCCTCCTGCTGCTGTCTGATCACGGTTTCTGAAACTGGAGGCTGTTTTTTTTTTTTTCAATTTGTTTTTTTGATGTGTTTAATGTTGATGATCCCAGGTGGCGCTCTCCTTTTTTTAAGTACGTCGAGCAGACGTTGTGACTCAATCGCCTGCCTTCGTTCTTTCAAGGCCTGAAAAATTAAAGGGAAAGTCAGTTTTTTCAAGGTCTTTCTCAGCTTTAGTTTGATTTCTTTTTCATATATTATTTAAAAATTGACCAAACTTTTCCTCACAGCCCTCTGATAACGAGTCATGTGGCCAGTCGAGAGTCTCATAAACTGACACGCTTCAGACTCCCATGCTGCTTTGCAAAGAGCACAGAGACAATATGATATAAACTTACATCGCTGTTTAGAGGCAGAGAAGTTTAAGCTGCACTCTTTAAACCTCTCACGACTCGTCCACACTGCTAACCCCAACCCTAACACGGTCATGAAACACTCAGGCGACTGTTATCACGATTTCCAGATGGAAAACGCTTTTAAAAGAACGCTGAGCATCAAATAGACAGCCAGACTTCATCGGTCCATAATGTGTTTTCTTTTAAACGAGAGGAAAGAAAATGTCTAAAATTACGCATTTAATATTTCTTCGATTTTAGATTATTTCCACATATAACATTGAAAATATTGTTATTCAGAATAGATGTTTTACTGAAAGTGATCTGTTATCGGTGATATCTGATGGTTAAGTTCCAAACCATGAAAATAAATTAATTTGAAATTCGCATATTAATAATCATTTGAGGCCAAAATATCTGAATCGATTGCAACATTATGTAAAGTTCAAGCCTTAAGCTTTTTCTTCATACTTAAAACTTAAATTTGTGTTATTTACTGCATGAAAGTGTGAAGAAACACAGAAACGAACAGAGTAAACTTAATTTCTGAAAATGAAAACTGTAAATAAACCACCTGAAGAGAGCCGACAAAATCCTCTTTAACTAAAATAGACAGTGAATTGAGTAAATTGAGACAAACTCATGTGTCCACAACGAGTTAATAACTAATGCAAAAAAAAAGCTAATAAAATGTAAAAGTCTCTTTGAAAATAATATGTTGAAAAGTTATCAGAGTTGAGTTTTCAAATTACAGATAAAGTATAAAGAGCAGACAAGAACATGAAAATTAATATGATCATATTGATTTCAAGTTATTTTCTGTCGCTGCATCAGAGAACTTCCCACACCTCTACGAATAATCCACACAACATTTTACAGAAAATCTGCGACGCTGGGCCTTTTCTTTGGCGCTCCATGTACATGATGTTTGTGGTTCTGATTAATAACATTCAAGTTTAATTTGTAAATTTGAAGCTGAAGTGCCTGCAGACAAACATTTGGATGTGTTTATGGACGCAATTTAAAAACTCAGAGGAAATCCTCATATTTTACAGTTTCTTTTTGAACATTACTCCAAGCACACACGCAATAAAACCACAGAAATGTTCTTTTATGAAGCAACAGAGCAACAAAATTTAACCACATGCCCACACCTGAAGTGCAAGTGCTTGTGTGCTTGTTCACTGAAAATAAATCAGTACAGTTTAATGTGCCGCAAGGAGCCAAAGAACCGGCCTGACGCACGTAAGACTGTTTATTTTTCAGTGTGTTCCACATCTACAAGTAATAAAATGTAGCTGAGGTTATGTCCCGCTAACATGCTGTCAGCTGGAGGCTTTTGTCAGCTAATTAAAAAAAAAAGTTTTATAGTCTTCACTTAAAAATTGATTACTTTGGTGTTTTTTATTGTGAAAATGTCCGCAGTTGCAGATCAGTCATTTCTAATTAGAAAAGTCCTGACTGCTGCCAACAAACAAGCACAAAAAAAACTTTTTGAATAAACAAATAAAATCAATCATCTTCTTTTTTTTTTAAATTTTTGTTGTTGCTGAGCAGAAAACCAGTGAGAGCAAACAAACAGCACACGACATGACCGCCGAGCCACTTCACAGAGGACATTTTCAGCAAGTTTCAAATTAAAAACAAACAAACCAGCAGCTTTGGAATTTAAAACTGACCGACGTGAGCCTGAATGCAACATCACAGCAGCTTGATGGTTCAGTGGTTTGTTGAGTTTAATTTCCAGGACATCTCTTCTTTAATCTTAGAAGAATCTCGTTGCAGGGTTTAGTTTAGTTTTTGTTTTTTTCGTTGAGCCTTCAGCATCTGGATGATCTTCTGGTTCAAAATGTTGTCCAGCCGATGATACAAAAGTCTCACCTTCCACAAGAATGTGCAAATGGCTTTCGTGGTATCTTGTGCTATGACCCAACATGGCCTTGGCCGAGGAAGGAGATGTTTCGCAGCACCTTCAAGTGTAGAGCGTGATGGTTGAAGGCTTCCATCTGTTTGGAGTTGCATTCTTTGTAGGACGACGCCTCGGCCAGGACTGTAAAAGTGAAATGTTTGAGCTGCACGTCAGAGATTTTCTCAGGCAAACTGGGATGCCTCATCGATACTGTACTTCTTTGTAATAAACTTGTTTGTATGCAATCAAGAGATTCCTTCAGCATCTATGCAGCATCGCTACAGAAGATACAACACTTTGACAGTACGACGACACAGGATCCTGATCAGCTTATTAAACTAAACTAACGTAGCTTGATTGATCATTTTAGAGCTCTTTAATCTGTGTTGCATTCGAGTTAAACTCACAGAGGTTTTTGCAAATTTTGTACCACAAATGCTTTGCACGCAGAGAAAGCTGCGACTCCCTGCAGGTTCACGCTCTTTCCTCTGATCTCCACATGAGGGAGGAGAAAAGAAACTCAGAGAACGTGGTTTTACCGACTTCAGTGTGACTCAAAGCCACAACTCCACATTAAGACTGACTTTACTTCACACTTTAACAAAGACAAGGCATCCGCTGCTTTGTCTGACTTGGCTCTCCGGCCCAAACTTACTCCTCACCATCCGGACACAAAGCTTGATTGGTCCACTGTGAGAAGTTCTAATTGAAAACAGCATTTTCTCTATTTTTTGCATGAGCGCCACCTGAACAGGCGCTTCAGTGGGAGCTGAACCTCCTGGAGCTCGGTAGGTCTCCTGAACTTTGCCCAAGTCAAACACAGATGGCCCCGCTGCAGGTTTTTCTTCCTTCATCAGGAAGCCGAGCAGATGTGCAACATCCCCACTGCGACGGCTCTGGATTCTGCCTTTTTTGTCTAAATTAAATTTACATCAGTCATACGGTCGCTGGCAGAAAGTCTTCTCCACACAGGAAGTGATGAATAAAAATACTAAAATACAGTCATCAAGTGAGCAATCCATCGTGAGAAGACTGGACTCACCACAAGATCCGAATAACTTCCGTCACATCACGCTGACAATGACTCTACAGCTCACAGGATTAACTCATCACTCATGGGCATGGCCAAATAAATGTCTGTGTGTGTGTGTGTGTGTGTGTGTGTGTGTGTGTGTGTGTGTGTTGCTGGAAGACATTAAGTTCGGTTGACTGACCTAACGACTAAATGTCAAAATAAAAACATAAAAACATCATTAAGCACATAATTAAATAAAGGACATACATGTGTTTGACATGGAAAAATACATGAATAAAACTTTCCAGAAGTGCAGATCCTGAGCTTTATGAGTTCATGAAGGAATTTACATGAAGAGCAGTCGAGGCTTTCCGCTAAAATCTTTACTGCCTCTGATTTTTTCCGCTTAAAGAGCTTCATAACCCCTGAGCTGCCCCGTAAATTTTAATAAAGGTCAGGATCAAATACATGTCTTAAGTTAATTAAAACCTTAAATTCGGTTTAACAAAGCCACGACAGTTAATGTAAAACATTTTTGGTCATGCAGCAACGTTTAGGGTTTGAGCTTGGCTTTTAAACTTACTTTTCTTTTTCTCTTGCTCTATCAAAAAAAGTTAAGTTCTAAATCTTTTGGTTTGTAAAACCCAAAGTTCCTGCAGATTCAACAGAGCCGAGGTTTGTTCAGGTGTCAGATTCAGAAACTAGCACATGGAAATTATGTTTTTTATAACATTTGAACAGGGAATGCAAGTATTGAATTATGGGTTTAGTTCTGAACAAGAAGGGAAATGAGTCTTGATGCTGGCATTCTGACTCTGGGTTGTGTTGTTATGTGTTTTCGTGTGAACTGCAGTCAGTATCTCGGCAGTGTTTTCAGATCCCACTGTGGTAGAAATTCTAGGAGGCAGTTGCATGCAGATAGTTTGGGAAAAGGCCATTAAACTGTTGGGTGAAGCTCACTCGCCGAGGGCTCCGGGGATCTGAGTGCTAAATCTGAGACAGCGGTTTTCTTTTCTCCCCACCGCGGGACAGTTTCAGGTCGGGAAAAGGGAGAAGTTTATTTTGTCAATAACCTGGCACGCTTAAGTAATTTGCCTTGGGAATTCTATACCTTACCTCCCATTGCAACTCACACACACAAACACACACACACACCTGCAGCATCCTACGGAGGGACTACGGAGGAGTGTACATTTAGTCTTAGACAATCGACTTTCGGCCCGGGTGCGGTAGCTTGTGTTAACCGGAGTGGTTCACGTCTTAGACAGGAAATGATTAAAAGCTCGTCAGCGCTCCAGATCTCCAGGGTTATTTTGTCAAAATATAACACTATCAACAATTTTTGAAGGTACAACTTGGTGTGTGCATTACGTAGGCTACGCAGCATGCTACGTAAGCTACGTAGGAACGTACAATTGTAGCAGTAGAGATGCCGATCCGTTAGCAGGCTTTTTAGGCTAATCACCAGCACTAACAGGTCCAACAGAAAACAGACCATCTCCGGATTCACTCTGGTTTTAGAACGACTTCGATCTGCTCTGCAATTTGCCAACGAGTCTTAACGTTGATTTTTAAGAAACACGGCCGAGCAAAGACTTATGACGGGACATTCGAACAAATGTTTGGGGCGGAGGGCTCGGCCACTATCACCAGTTCCGAGTGTCGCCCGGTCAGGATTGTAACTAGTATATCGTTTTTTTGTGCTGGTTGCTTGCATGTATCTGCTCCGTCTCCTTCCTGGTCAGTCGTCTCTCCTCCCGTTTCAAAAGGTGAAAAGAAGACGTCAACACGGACTTTGGTCAAGTTTCCTTCCCTGGAGCCGCTTTGAGCGATAGGACGCGTCCGTTCGATGTACGTATAGACCGGAGGAAATGGGGACAATTTTAAATAGCCGCAGAAACACGGGGGACCTTTCTAAGCTACAGAACGAAGGAAATCAAATCAGGTTTTTGCATTTTCCCAAAAAAACGGGACAAATTATGTCCCGTTGAGAGATTTTTATTTTTCCCGGGAAAGCTGATGAAGAAAGAGAACAATTCTGGGAAAAACGGGACAGATGGCAACTCTACCTGGTGCACGTCCAGGGTTAAGTGAGGTAGCTAACACCGGTAAGGTCGAAGGAATGTTATCGTTTGTGGTAGTGGAGGAAAACTCTCTGACATGGTTGCTTTGGTATTTCTGTGGTATTTTGATACACTGAGTTTAATGCTGGGAAAAAAGGGACCTTTAATAATAAACAACTTTCATTATAGACTTTATTCAGACTCAAAGAGGCAGTTCCCACCTGTGTTTGTTCAACCCTGATTTAAAAAAAAAATCGGACTTTGAGAGAGACTGGCTTTTACAAGGTTCAACTTCCAAAGATGTAGGGCAAATAAAAGTTTTTGGACACGTTAAAGATCTCGTCTGTCAAAGCTAAGACTGCAAGTGACATGTTGATCTGTCACACAAATGTTTCGTCTCTCCCTTTGCTGCTCTGCAACACTTATTTGTAAAACCAAAACTCTGCACATGTCATAATTTGTCTCCATTTTGAGTCGTGTTATGTAGAAAACTCTACTCTTTAGAAAGAACAAAAGGTTCAGCAAATGCAATGCTGTTTGAGGGTGAGAAGACTAATGAAGGATCTCGTCCCTGCTCTTATTGCTGCAATTGTCAGGAAAATACAGTGAAACCTCGCTGTAACGCGGTTCACCTTTCGCGGCATTTTTTTGTGCAATTTTGCATGCTATTTTTTTTTTACAGTGTATGAACGCGCATTGTGTTCTGCGTCCTGAGATGTGAACTTTGAGAGTGTTTAAACGAGAGAAATGTGAGAAAATATTAATGTCTGTCTGAGAAAAGTGGGTGGTGAGGGGTTTTACAGCCATAAAATATATATAATAATTGCAAAAAAATAAAGCCAACTACTTCACAGATTTCGACTATCGCGGGTTATTTTTGGAACGTAACCCCCGCGACAAACGAGGATTTGTATTTGCAAAGCACCAGTAATTTTTTAAAGTAGTACGGAAATAAGCGTACGACATTCGATAACCCTGACACTTTTTTTCAGACCCTGGCTCATTTTATAACCTCTCCTGGTTTTTGTTGAGTGATCAGCTGGAGTTTTTTTTATTTATTTATTTATTTTCAAAAATAAGTGGTGCATAAGCAGAAATATCTAACCATTAAAATTTAGACTCGGGTTGACTTTGGCCACATTCTCAGACTATTTCACCAACACTGCTTTACAATGGACTGGAGGGAGACGAGACCCCGCATTTTAAAAAACTAGCTTAAACTCTTGACGGGGAAACAGATTGCAGAGTTTCACAGCACATTTAATGTCTCTCAGCTTCGAAGAAACACAACACCATGTGGGAAGAGATACACAACTTTTAAAACTGTAGAATATGTTGGTTTAGAAAGTGTTCTTGAGGTAAAAACTGACTCATGAATTTGTAGAAATGTGTAAATGATAATAAAGTCTCCTAAAAATTAACTAAACACTGTATTATTATTATTATCGAAGTCTTTGGAGTGCTGTTACAATTGCAGTAATACTAAAATTGTTTTTTAAAAAATGTTCTGAACGTTCATCAGCTAGGTAAAGCATCATGTGCTAAACCGTCAAACCTGAAGAGCAAATCCCAGAAGTCTGCCAGAAACCTTCGTCCTGCTGACGCGCCTGCAGGGGGTTTATTAATGATGAAACATGAGTAAGGACCAAGCTCGTAACATGTAAGCCACCAGGCAAACCAGCTGTGTTTTGGCAGAGCTTGAATACTCAAGAGGCAAACGAATAAAAAACAAAATGGAAGTGTAAATGATCTGTACATCTTGCTGTACATCTGGTGGTCAGCATGTGGTGATATTTGGCTTGTTTTCCTTATTTTTACACATTGAAAGTACATAAAATGAGGCCTACAGAGTGCAGGGGCCCAGTCTGATTTGAAAACAGCCTTTTCCAGCTAAATTTTATTATGAGAACATCAGTCATACAGTTGAGAGGCAGCTGGCATCATTGTGTTGGATTGGCTTACGATTTTTGCATTTCTAAGAAGATTTTGAGAGGGGAATCAAACAGTGTCCTAGTTTGGGAGCTGAATCCTCCAAAAAGTCAAAATTTTTGGCAGGTGTGCCATCAGTTGACTGGAGACGTTCGTCAAATGCAAAAGACTCTTTATGATGAGGCCAAAAAAACCCCAAAACTACCAGACAGCTGTTTACAGCCGTTTCTGTTTTAATATCTGTTCAATTTTGTGTTCAGGTGATTGTCATTAAATGTCATATTTTCCAGATGTTTGTTCAGGTGTCCAATAAATCAAAAAAGGGAGCGCGGGCTTGAAACTTTGAGGATGAGACTGTGTTGTTTGCTGTTCATGGAAGGTACATTAAAACTCTTAAAGGTCATAAATTTTACTGAAAAGCGCGGTTTTTTGCCAAAGGTTCATCCTGTGTTGAAGTGAAACAGTGCAGCCTTCTTGTAAATCTGGAAATGTTAGATTTATGAGTCCAGCAGATGAGCCGGCTCCTGTATTGGGAAAAACTAGATGATGGAAAAGGTTGCACAGCGTCATGCAATATGAACAATGCTCTGCTTTGAGATGAAGCTGCAAATGAGCCATTCTGGTCTGGCCAGTGTTTCTAGACAGCTCATTACCCCCATTCATCCCTTCACTGCTGTGGTCGGCCTCCCACAGGATCTAAATCCACATTTTAACCTGTGTTCACGTCTTCTGTCTGATTACAGAAACGGTCTTTCCTGATAAAAACTGATGGCATCAAAGGTGCATGGGTGCAATTACGATAAGGGCAGAAATCTGGTAATCTGTGTTTGAAGAGTGAGAGGCTGAGACTTTCTTCTTGTTTACTTAGGATAAAGTGCGCAGGAGGTGTGTTTCAAGTCACATGACCTCTGATTTTCTGAGTTTCATAGTTTCTTAAACAACCACATGGGTCAGAGAACTCAGAACAGACACACACTGCTGGAGCCCTTCCCGATCCTCCCCCGTGTGGCTGGAAAAGGAGTGGTCAGGCAACTTAAACTACTTAGAACATTTTCACACCTGAAAATCGGGACCAAGGTGCAAACCAAGTAACATACATTTGGTCTGGTTGATTTCGGTTTCACACTGCAATTATTACATGACAAACCTACATCATGTCATCATCAAGTACGTGGATCCATACTCTAAATTGATTGGTTGGTTGGGAGGAAGGCAGCGTAAGCGAGTTGAAAATGCCTTGTTTTGTAGCTTGATTTTACCTTCATGAGTTTTTTCTAGTTTGCCCTTAATAACGTCTTGGGACTAAATGTTAATAAGGCATTTGATCTTCTTTTTCCTCACACAGTTCCTAAGGTCATCTTTTGTTTTGGTAACAGTTACTTGCTTGGCGTTGGACCACGGACCATAAAAAAGTCAGAAAGTTCGGACCAAACGAGGCAGGTGTGAAAGCGCCCAAAGTCTCAGTGTTTCTCAATGAAAAAATAAAACATTGAATTCATTAGTGTGACACTTCAACATCGACCGAGTTCTCATCTGCTGTACATGCTCTTTGCTGTCAGGCTGTATTGTAATGTGACAGAGGCCTTTCACATTTGACCCCCATCTTCAATGAATGAGATTCATATGCAACCCCTTAACCCCCCTCCCACAGTTTATCATTAAACGTGTCTACATGCCTTGTTTTCATTACACTGATTTAGCTGATGCTTTGATCCAAAGCAACTTGTGTTTTGGGGCTTCAAATAACGTGTAATCATCACAAAATTTGGTTCTGGACCATTAATTTTTGGGGATTTGCATTTTTTCCTCTGTTTTATATCTTTGTAAATAAAAATCTTTTGAGTTTTTTGACAAAACAAATCAAATGAAGATGTCAGTTTGGGCTCTGGAACATTCTGGAGGGCAATTTCCACTATAACAATTTTTATAGACTAATCAAAGAATACATAATGATACACACATTAATCAACAATGAGGAAAGACAGCTGCAGTCCTCAACCTCTCCATGCCTTTTGGCCTCTAACAAGATCTGGGTGGGATCTTTGCTCGGCCGTGTTTTGCTTCCTTTTTGACCCTTTTTCACTCTGGACCACAATGACACAATAAAGTGACACTTCAGCGACCTCAGCTTGTGCTGATGCACAATTTAACCACGTCTGTAGCAAAAAATGAACATAACATTTCACACAGAAAACAGCTGAGTAATTTTACAGTTACATAACCATCTGTTTGCTAACAATTACCATAACCCAGGCCTGGGGGTGCTTATCTGGAGCACGAGGAAAATTCTAAGTGGGCCAAGCTGACGAAGGGACTGCAAGGGCTGGCGTCCGACGTCAGTGAACACACCACACAGGCTTTACTCGCAGGAGGCCCAGATGGTCACAACAAGTCAGATGCACAAAACAAAACACAACATTTACAGTTAAGGGTAAAGAATTAGATGAAACTTACTCTTGACAAAAAACAAAGAAACAACGGGAGGCTAAATTATAAATCTCTCCAGTATAAAAGGTTGTGAACTTATGTGGGTTTGTCTGAGCCACAAAACTTCCGGACTGAAAATTAATCCCACTCTGACCCTGTTAAGACCAATAAAATGTTTGAGGGCATAACTAAAGGAGCCGATTTTTCATAATTAAATTCAGATTATACGGACACACATTCACACACACAAACACGCAAATAAACATCAATGAGACACGTAGTAAACGGTCTTTGTCGATGCAGTTTGCAGACATGCAGCTGGTTAGTAGCATCTGGCAGCAGATGAAAGTGTGTGATGTGTCATTTTTTTGGCTGCATGTGAGCAATGCAGTCGTTCAAAGACGTTTGTCATCATCATCATCGTTTCGTTTGAGCGTACATGAAACTGAAATAATTGAGCTTTTCTTTAAATTTGAGTTGTGGGCCTCTGTGACTTGTTGCTGCCCTTTAAAACTCATCCACACATTTTTAATGTGTATTACACAATATTAAAGGCTTCTGTCTGTTACATCTCATAAAGTAGGATTCCCAGTGACACTGACCTTTTTTATGGTGAAGTGACGGCCTAACCTCACATCTTTTAAACAAAGCTGTCACAGCGCTCACAGAACAAAGCAGTGAGATGCTTCTTGGACGGAGATTCACCCATCAAAAGCCAAACAGACCACAGTTTTGCATTTAATAACCGTGAGGCAGTAACACTCGTTGAAATGGAAAGTGTGTAAGTCATTTTGGCACTTAAAAGTCTCACAAATACCTCGTATGACAGGATAATATGGTGTGAATTCTCTCTGTAACCCAAAATATGCTTGATGTCTAACTTGGAACAAAGCTTCAGAAAATAACACTCAAAGTTAAATTGCTTTGTCTCCTCGCACATCATTCAGTATTTTACGCCAGGCACCACCGTGGCCAAAACATTTCAGGTTTCAGCAGATTTCTTTTGATAAATGAAGAAAAATCCAACAGCTTCTTGAAAGAAAGGAGTAGAAAATGTAAAACAGAGTTTTTTTCAAAGATGGTTATCGGTGTGTGTGGTTTGTAGTGAGCGTGCTAAAATGGTGATAAACACTGTTCGGTTGTTAAAGACGGCAGCAGGAAACCAGTTGTTCTTGTTTTTTCTGACTTGGTTTCGCTGGAGCTGACGAGAGTCCCACGAGAACCCGCTCAGACCTGCCGTGTGTCGGTAAACAGATCCACATGGATTTTCTCCTGCGTCTCATGCACTTAACTGTCTCAAGGTGATTTAATTTAGTTGCTGCGGTGTAGCGTGTCATCTTTTGCGTTCACACTGTGCCCCAAAGCAAGTATAGCAAGGCAGTAAAGCCCAAAATTACTGCCCTGCTGGGTCGTTCAAGGTGACTGACACATCCTGACATCTTGAACGCGGTCAGGAAATCACACTTTGTTTCCTCTTCTGTCTGTCGGGAAAGAATTCAACATAAAACTGGACTCAGAGGAGGATTTTTACTATCTCTATTATTACCGCTAATATAAAAACTACTTCCAGTTATTTCTTTAGAGAGAAATGATTCACCTTTTCTTGTTCTGGCTTTTTAAAATGCAGTGATTTGCTGATTTTCTTTTGTTTTATCTTGTCTGTATAAAAAAATAAGTGTATTTGGATTTTAAACTAACTGATGAAACTTGAATTGTTAAGAAACATCACTGTTTTTTTATCTTATAAACCAAACAATTACTGAAATTTAATTATCATATTGACAAAAACATAGTTAATCCATATTAAAACAGTAATTGGTGGTGTCAGAATTTAAAGCACAGGGACACATCTGTCCAAGTCGCTTCTTGGGTTCAATATCTCGGCTTTGAAGCCAGATGTGCCGTGCTTCTTGTGAAACTTTTTTATTTCTCTTTTTTTATTTGTCATCTTTTTCCCATTTTTTAGAACATCTGAGCTCTAAGTGGAAACTGAAACTGTAATTGGTATTTAGAGTTTTTAACCACCTTGCGGTATTTTTTTCTTGTTTTGTGACTGCGGGGCAGAAAATGTGAAAGCAGCTAAATGAGGTTAGCATAAGATCAAAACAAGCCATATAAAAAAATGGGTCAAGGCTGTTTTATCATGAAACTGAAAAATTGGAATCGTTAAAACCCTGAACTTCAGATACATAAAGGAGGAATACAAAAAGAAAGAACAATTACTGACTTCAATCCTGTAGTTATTTGTGGATTTGCACAATTTTTGGTCCTTTAATTTTTTTGGGCCTCAGCTTTCAAATACAAGGTGGACGAGGTTCGGTACATTTTCTGGGTGTTCTTGGGTCTGAGCACCAAACCAACCAAAAAACAAATGACCAGCATAGCATAACAGTGATTCACTGGCAACATCAGAATCTGTAATCTGCACAACATTATCCAATAAGGAGGCAGACATACCTATGATGGGTAAACAACCTCCTTTTTCCTGTGTTGAGGAGAATAATGCCTGTTGTTCATCTGTTTGGCTCGACTGAGGAAAATCTGACGTGGATGCTGGAGGGCAGGGAATAAAACCTGAGGGAGGTGAGATCGTTCAGACAGGATGCAATCACTCTTCACCACCAGACCGTTATATGGGAGAGACAGCTAATTTGTTCAATAACCGTAATTTACTGCTTGTATTTACGATCTTAACACAGCGCCTGCTTGGATCTGCCATTCAGAACGGCAGATCGGGATGAAGGATTATTTCAGAGCCGATTTTGTGTGAGATTCGTAAAATTGGGAGACCCACCCAACATTTGAACTTGGCAAGTCGATTTAGAAGCAAGTCTCTTGTAAGTTATTTCAGTAGTACATCCAGAAATGAGCTTGATGATTGACGGCTCAGACGGTCATCTGTTTGCAGAAGTGGAGTGAGGCTGAGAGGCCTGGCTCCCCCCGGGATGAACCGATTCATGATAAAAGCTCCCCTGAAATCACAACGGGCACTGCAACCTTTGATGTGAGAGGAGGTTCGGATGGTCTTGACATGTGACCTTCTCCTCGGTGTCTCGTTTAGCCATCTGCTCGTGTTTTTGGTTTTTTTTGCTGTATTTTTTTTAGGGTTAAACACATGATATTTGAGGGGAGCTGCACTCACATCTCCGTTGGATCTGGCAGTGTGGGTACAAAGTGCTACAGATGGCTTGTTTGTTGAGCTGACAGTATACGGCAGTGATCATCAACTGGCGGCCCACGGATCCGAATCCGGCCCGCCGAACCGTCCAATCCGGCCCGCGACTGGATTCCAAAATTGTGAGGATCAAAGAGAAAATATCATGTGGTCCAAACTATTAAAGCAACTGAAAACAGCAACAACTGAGACTCTTAACTATCAGTAATCCCACCATTTATGACTCTATTTAGGCAAAATGAGGTCAGACTCGCTGCAGAGTTTAACATTTATTGTTTCAAACAGTTCTTTTTTTTTTAACATAACTTTTCCTCATGACCCTTACTTAACATTTGGTTTTTATTTCAAAGTCTCAACAACAAGCTTCAAACTAGTAGACTTCTCAGGACAAAAAAAAAAAAAATGGTGGAAAAAACCAACTGGCATAACTTAAAACAGCATTGTAACCAAATACTAAGCTGGTAACAGAACAAGTCAGGTCACAAATAATGTCACAAAAAATTCACAAGGCTGAAATCACCAGGCGAAAGCGCCCAGGCAGCCTGCAGAGATGCACATGCTGCTCTCTCTCCATCAGTTACAGTTCGAGTAATAATGCCACTGATGGCTCAGGATATGAACCCTTGAAATTTGTATGTTTAGTGTTGTGGTGACAGCGCAGATTATATATATATATTTTTTTTTGAAATGTATTAACATTAGATCATGTGCCCCTGTGTTGAAGCTGTAGAGGGTTTTATTCACTGTGAGCTGTTTTGCATTGGAAAGCCTTGAGTTTAAATCCAAATGAAAAGTGAAAAGGGGTGAACTTTGCTCCAGGATGCTCAGATTTTAGTGGG
>JAQNCA010117049.1:5681-18125 GCA_029783725.1 Acanthurus tractus | reverse complement strand
TTCAGGGTTTTCACCATAAAACTTAACACAGTCCTAATGCCATCAACAGCTTCAAAAGTGCTATAGTTTCTGAAACAACTAGATCAAAACATCTCCAAAACATTTCCACCCATGTGTGGACAAATTATTCTTGTATGGGACAAGAGGAGAAGAATGGAGAGAGGAGGAGGGGAGAGATGAAAGGAGAGAAGATGCAAAAAGCAACAGTGCAAGTTTCTTGAGTGTAGACCAAGTATTTATGTTGCAGGATGGGTATCCAGTGAACTCAGAGAGCTCAATGGCGAGGACAGTCCTGATGGGTGTAGGTCAGGGGTGATCACTGTTTTTTTTCTAATCACTTTCACAGTGGCCTTGTTGTGTAGGTCAGCAGTTGATGTCACACTGAAAAATTGGTTTCCAAAATCTTTGTCTTCGTATAATAATACAAATTCTCTGTATAATTGGAAAGTTTTACCAACTACTGAAACAGGATCCTCCACTGTATTAGGAATTTGTTGTATATGGGATCATATATCAGGATCAGGTTTATCACATAAGTTGTCTTATAAAAGAACTCTTTACAGTACATAATGAAGAAAAAGATACTTGGAAATTTATATTCCAATATACAAGCAGAAAAAATTATTATAGTAATTTTTTTTTACTTTTAAGTAGTTATTACAGTTTTAATCTAATTTGGTACACATTCATGTTCCGTAGATGAATTTCAGTCCTTTAATCCTCTTGTTTTTGAGTGCATTAAGTGCATTAAGTGTTACTTAGCAAATGATTTCATTTGTTATACATACATTGAGAACGTTATACCCAGTAAACACCAACATAGTTTTCTTGACATTGTGAGTATTTCGGCATGTCTATGTGAGCATGGGTATGATCATTTTTTTCTCCCAGTAGTGTTTTTCAATCCCTGTTTTTCAACCTTAAGCAGTCATAGTGACTGTAAAGATATGCTAGTAGCTAGCTAGTTAGCAATGTCCATCTTTATGTTGCAGTTTTTATTGTGTATGGTCAATAAACACTTTCAGTTTTGTTGCTACTTTTGACATATAATAGATTAAAAGTCCTTACTTTTTTTTACTTTTGGTTTTGAACCTAAATAGTCTTACTGAACTCAAAATACTGTTTTACAATAACTGTGTTAGAATTGTCCCTAAAACACCTAAACCCAAAATTACAAGTCCTACTTTTTGGTGTTGCTAATGTACAAGATGAGCCCAGTAAGTTCCTAGTTATATTGACAGGCCCCTGGCTGAGTTAGGTTATGCACAAAACACAGAAACTGTGAACACATAAGCAGTAAAGCAAGGGTAAAGCAACTGCATCAGCATGTGTGGTTGAACAGTGTGGTGGCTGATTGGATTGTGGAGGTGGCAGGGTACACTGATGGCAGATCTGTCCAGGCTGGAGAGCAGAGGCTCCTATTTTTACCACTCTGCAACACCCTCATATCACAACAGCTGTCCCCAGATCTCTTGTCTGTCTGCTGTCAGGAATAGCCAGCCTATCAGCATGCTGACCCCTCCTCAGTTTTGCTGTTTCACTCTGCACTCAATGGTGTCTCTGGCCACTTGCTTAAATCACTCGACTTTGGATTGTTTTTAACTTAATCTGCGACTTGTGAGGACTGTTTTGTTACAGGAGCTGTGAAGGTACTTCACTGACAGGTAGAACAGTTTGTGTTAACTTTTTATTTAAAAATGGGATCTTAAGTGGGAAATCTATGACTAGCACTGGGCCCGAGTGGCTCTAGAGCCAGTTGCACTATATTTAGACTAGGGCTAGTTTAGGGGGGCAGCTTTTTTTCCAACTGAAAGTAGCATTTACTGTTTCATCTTTTGTACTCTTTGTGATAGGTTTCCTTTTCCTGCTTGGATATTAATAAGTAAGAGTGGTAGAATGTAAAAGTGGAAATGTGTTGAATATCAGTTTAGCTGGTTTGAGGAGATGGTCTACATTAGACATTAGATTTTTTAAATACATTCTCAGTGAGGGCTCTTGTGCTGGTGTATGAAGCAGTGGGAAATTATTGAACCAAGGTTAAGTACGCTTTTATGTTTGATCACAAATTTTATATAAATTCATATTAAACATGTTATGTCAGTTTATTTAGTTTATTTTGCTCATTAGTCAAAGAAGTCTAATAAGGTTTATACTGTAATTATGCTGCTGCCACAAAAGCTTAATTTGGTACAGGTGGCTGAGATGGCTGCTTCATGTTTTTAAAATGGTCTTGCAGAAAATCCTCCCTCCACATGGATATTATTTTGTATGCAGTGTTTTCAAAGAGCATAATGTTTTGTACATGGAGAATAAAACAATGTACTATGGTCATTTGGTTGGGCATCATGCTGCTGCCAGTGTGGCTGTTTTCTCTCAATTTGTTTCTGTTCAGATTGACCACATTTCCACATCTATTCCAGGTCTATATATTTTCTGGTATGTTTGATCTGCAAGTTCCTATCAGATTAGGCCTCCGTATTAGAAATGAATTCCAACATCCTTGGCTGTTTATGCTTTCTGTGCTTCTGGTTCAAGTCAAACCTTCATCCCAGATATTACAAGTCAACTAGAAAGAGTGTTTCTGCATATCCATTACACTCTCTCCTCTTTAGACTTTAAGGGGAGGTGTAAGTTCTTAGGTTGTTTTCATAGTAAGAAGTGAGGCTGTTTTCCGTGTGAAATCCTGTTGTTACAGTGCAGTTAAAGTGGGCAGCCACATGGTTGAAATCCTCAGCACATTCAACACTACATCTCCACGTAGATGGTGGTACAGTTCACCAAAAGGTTTAATGTTTACTGTTTATGGATGCATCTTTTAAAATAATTAATTACAGGCACTGGCTATTAAGCTTAATGACAGATGATTCTGTTTTTAAGGTACATTGCAGGGTACAAGTTTGATGCAATTGCTGTTTGATATTCTTGGCATACAGAAGAATATAATTATTGAGTTTAAAATGACTCAGAGCAGTTAAAATGAATCCTGCTGTACATTATTTTAGGGGATGTTTTTGTTTGCAGCAGCAGGCATAAGTATGCATCACCCTTTCAAGGCATTCACATTTTGTTTTGGCTTTGAAAAGAAATGGGGCTGTGGACTAGGTCCGTAGTGTGTTTTTTTTTAAAACCTGATGTAACTTCCTATTCATCTGTTCCTTCTTCCAGACACTATAATTGCTTCACCGTCAGCACGTGGCTCTGCCTACACTGAAAACTTTATGATTTCTGTAGCTTGAAGATTCTCAATCCTACTTATCTATCTCTGTGTATTTTTACTATTCTTCCTGTCTTAGCTCCCCTCCAACCTCCTCCTGCTTTCATCTCAACCATCACAGCCCATGACAGCTGATCAGCCGACATGGCATTCTCATCTCGCTTTTCCTTCTGGGAACAAAAGGAAAGTCCAGTTTAGACACTTTACAGAGAATTTTAACACTTCATGATGTTGTACACTGTATACTAATGTGTGTGTCTCTAGAAATACGTCACATTCGCCAGCAAGAATGTGATTTTCACTCATTTATAAACACGTTTTAATTGTTAACCTTCACTGTTGCTTGATACTAACTACGTTACTGCCTCGACACTTCACCAGTGCACTTCTAAGGCAGTATATCATATTTAACTTCTTGAAATATTAGGACTGAGTCTTTGCATCTACAGAAAAATACACTTGCAGTAAAAAATCATTGCTATGAAAAAGATAGTTTGGAAATTTAGCATGTCGTGAGATTTGCATGGTGTGTGGTAGACAACAGTTTCATGTCGTGCTATGGTTTTGATTTAGCTCTCTTTTTATATGGACATATTTAGATTAAAGAAGAGAACAAGGCAGGTGCCAAAAGTGTAAGTAAATGTTGTCCTTTGAGTGTTCACCATATATGTCTGACCACCAAAGTCATGTTAGAATCATTTTCTATTTTTGCTTTATTGTATTAAAAATTTAAATCTAAGTTAAAATAAAGAAACACGCACTAAGTTTAGATCAGCTTTGAGAACATATTGAGTCTCATGCAAGAAAACTTTAGTTTTTATATTGTAAGCTTCCTTTTTCCTGGGAGGTCTACATTTACTTTTTTTGGATGTATTAATAAACGTGTGTTAAAACACATTCTAACCTGATAAATGCCACCGGTACATAAGTAGTTGCATGTTTATGTTATTTGATCATTAGCTTAAAAGGCAAAATAAAAGTCATTAAAGACATCAAATCTGGATAAATGGATTTGTGATATAAATTGAACAAGCAGCTACTTCAAGCAGTGGTGATTTTAGGGTTAATGCTTAAAGACACTGAATATTTTATTGTTAAATTTTTGTCTGATATTTCATTGAGATAATAGGATGTCTGTTTGGTAGTGAAGTAAGTTAGTCAAAAACCCTTATCTTTGTCTCTAATAAGTTGTGCAGTTGTTGTGCAGTTGTTGGCTACAGACACCCTTACACCTATCAAACAAACCATTTTTGATGGTTATTAGCAGGAGGATTTGATGTTTGAATTTTCCTTTGTTATTCATACTCTGATACCTTCTCTCCTTGGTCTCTATGAGTAGCCTGACAGTGATGGACTGTCCAACCAGGCCCAGTCAATGCCAGCTCTGGACCCTGGCAGGGGGGTTTTCCGGGCAAAAAGTCCACTGTCAGTTTCCTCTATGGAGTCAGTAGCCCGGGTCAGAAGTCCCTCCCCTCCTAAATCCAGGACACCTGTTAAAGTTCCTGAGCGCTTTAAAAGCCCTGAACCACAGTCAAAGATGGCAGAGAAGTTAAGGAGTCCTGAACCACCACAAGCTAATCTGAGCCCAGAGCAGGTGATAAAGAGTAACAGAGAGCAAAATGGAGTGATGGTCAAAAGCATTGTCAATGGTACAGTCAACGATAATATTAAACTTCGAGGCACCAGCAACAACCAGATGGATAATAAAAATAACCAGGGTCTGACACAAAACAAGGTAGTAAAAGTGATACGTCATGTTGTCAGAAAGGTCATACCCACTGAGGAAGATGAGGTAACTGTGCCAACACAGTCAAGACACAAAGCTCCAGAAGAAGTCCAGCCTGATGCTGAACCAGTACAAACAGTGCCTGCACCAGCTGCAGTGTCTAAGACCCCTGTGATATCAGATTTCTCTTTCAAACATGATGTAATCAAGTCAGAAGACAAAGGTGATATATCACGAGGATTGACAAACTTCATTGTCAGAGGCAGGAAAAGGGAACTTCGCCCACGAATACACAAGGACGAACAGTCACAAAAAGAGTTAGAGAAGAAAAATGACAAGGAAGAGGAGAAAGATACATTGAAAGAGACAAAAGAGGAGAAAAAAGAGGATAAAACCACTCTTGCATTACAAGAAGTCATTCATAAACCTAAATGCTCTGCTCCAGTCATGCAGGAAGTGAAATTGCCTGTGGTTGCAGAAAACCCAGCCAGCATGGCCTCTCAGCACTCGACTCCAACTTCTTCCAAACTAACTCATTCCAAAACTTCATCTCTCCCATCAGTTGTTGGATTTATCCCCGCTCCAAAGCCCACAACCTTATCTCCTCCTGGCTTTGTGCCTGCAACCAAACCAAATATTGTCAAAAAACCACCCCCTGAAAATATTTCTTCCTCTGTGCCAGTGGCCCAAAAATCTTCCTCCCTCTCTCCATCAAATATCTTCCCAACCTCTAAATCCTCTCTGGTTTCAACTTCGGTGTGCCCTGACCCTCCTCCTCCACTTCATTCCCCTCCAAGAGTCATTCCAGTCCAACAGCCTGTTGTCAGTCAGCAAGAGGTACAGTGTCCACACCTGGCATGGTTGTCAACATTTGAGACACTGTTGTGAGATCAGCATGGTCATTTGAAATGCATGTTTTAAATAAAAGGGCATTGTGGTGCTTGTTTGGAGCTATAAAATTTGTTTAACCTCAGTTTGTTTAATCATCTAACCTTTTTCGTCTTTATATTTTTCAATTGGGACCCATACTTGCAGATTGGCAATCCTGGTCTTATCATTTAGCCTTTTGTTTGTAAGCAATAAACTAGTCCCTTTTCAAGTTGAGTGCACTTCAGCAATAAATATGCAGTGTTACTAGTAACACATACATTTGCAAGCTGCAGACTTTCTTAAGCTCTAACTCTCTTCTAATTTATGTGTGAAGGTTTTGGGACTGAAACAGTACTAACCATGTCTGCTACAAGTTCACTGTTTGTTATGGTGTGTATGCGGGGTTGCTGTATACAAGTTTGCATAATTTAGTATAAACTGAATTGATTTAGTCTATTTTGTTAAACAAGTGCTCTCTCTCCCACTTCCCCTGATCTGGAGAAAGCATGCTGAAAACAGGTTAGAGATTTTAGAGCGGGGCCAAAGTGCACTTAACAATCCACAAAAAAAGACTAATTTATCACAAAAAAAGATATGAACTCAGTATTCCAAATCGGTTTCGAAAAAACAAGCTAAAAAGGCAAAGGAAAGTTTTATATGGCAATCTAATTTGATATATTTTGATATAAAAAAACATGTAGAAGTGCTGGATGTTGGCCAAAGACACAAGACATGCAAAAGGAAAAAGTACCGTTAATGTACTGATGTCAAAATATGAAATTTAAAAAAAACTGGAATAATAAAGTCCCATCATCAGTGTTTACAATAGTTAAAGTAATTTGTGGCATTAAAATTTTGTTTTGTCAAACCTTTTTATGACTAATAATAAGTTCATAAATTTATGGTAATGCTTTCCAGCTTCCTCCAATTGTACAACATAGCTGGTTTCCAGGATGTTAGTGAATAGAGGCTGACATTAGGCTATATATTGAAGGGCTTGCCAGTATTTTCCAACAAGGGCTGCATAGAGTTATTCAAATATTAAAATTATACAGATCCCATGTTATGCCTCTTTTTGACAGTGTTAATACTCTCAGAGGTCCCCAAAACATGCTTTTGAAGTTTCTTGCCTAAAACACCGCTCAGGTCATGTGTTAAAACATCCCCATAGACCACCCAGTTTCAGCCTTCTTCTGAATGTGCTGTTCCTCTGCCTGCTTTATATGCAAACGAGCTGTGGTTGGTCATGCCCTGTTCCCACCTGGTATTAAAATTTGTCCTGAGTCATCCAGTCACAAGTGGACAGCTTTACGTACAGATGGGAATGCATTAAGGACACATTTGAGATCGGATCACTCAAACCACATTCGCAGGTGGTCTGAGCCGCATGTGTCCACATTCTTTTATCTGTCCTGGGCCGCACTGATGATTCCCCCCACTCAACTGACATCTTCTGTGTAGGTGGAAGTAGTAGTCACTCGCATGACACTGGTGTCATAAAAGTGTGAGACAGCAAGCAATAGCCATAACAACCGATAACAAATCTGCAAACATCATCAAGAGAATTTCAAAGAGCCTGTGGAGATACACAAAGAATACCTCAAACATCTTTGTCATCTGTGTTGTTTTGATCCTGCAGACAGGGAGAGCAATCTTCTTCTTTGTTTTTCCAGTTGGCTAGGTGTGGTTTAGTGCATTGCTGCCTTCTGCAGACACATTTAGAAATGCATGTTAATACCAGGTGGAAACACACGCAATAAGCAATGTCCGCTGTTGGTCAGATCCCTTAGGACAGATAAAAAAAAACAGGTTGAAACAAGCTCACTTGGCAGGAGTCGTTGAGTTCCTTATAACATCACAGGGGGAGCAAATATGAAACAGAGCATTCGGGCACATATTTGATGAAAGGTGCAACAAGCAGTACAGGGAGAGAAAGTACTTTTCTAATTTTGGGGGATGTTAACAGGCTGAGGACAATATTTTCATTGGAAAGCCATGAAAAAGTGTATTTTGCACAATATGGCACCTTTAAAATAGCTGACGCTAAGTTAGGTAGAACCAATCTAAAGAGTGTTTATCCTAACCCTATATCTCTGTTTTCTCAAAAGCTGCATCATCTAAACAACCTTAATACAACATTGCACTTCCCCGAGTCTTGCACAACATGTATGCCAAGTTTAAAGTTGATGTAGTAAAGAGCTGTTAAGAATATTTAATGCCAGACATACAGAGATTCCTTTCAATACAGTTAGGTTAATGCTTGCTGACAGTTTGTTGCAACTTATGTCTCTCAATAATTCTATTTTCAATCAGATATAATAACATGTTTGTTGGATTAATTGATTTTCTCTTCGCATGCTGTTTGGGCACCTTTGAAACAAAGGCACATTTGAAACTTTAAAACTTATTTGGGAGCTCTTCTTGTGTGGTGTTTTAGTTTTCAAATAACCAATTTGTAATGCTGATTGTTTGAACCACAAGTCATCATGGGTTTTGGCAAGTTAACTTATTTATCAGTGAGCCTAGTGTAAATGTGTTGCTGCTTTCACCTGTAGGAGGAACCACTCAGTTCCACCGAGGAGGCTCGGCGACGCTTGATGAGGATCTTCGGTGCCCCTGTAAATCACTGTGCTACCCATCTATACATCTGTAAATTATTTATATCTGCCCCCCCCCAATACACTCTCAAATACATCAAAACTTAGAAACTTAAGAACAAATTTAAAAGGTTAGTTACAATTAAATGCAAATATGCCGAAATCCTTTTGGAGACACTTGTACAATCCAGATTTCAACAAAGTAGGGATATTGTGTTAAACCATGTTAAAACTTGATATATTCTCATTCTTTTTGACATATACCAAGTAAAAAAACAATACAATAACTTGAAATTTGGTTTTGTAAATATATACTTAAAGAAGTTTGATCAGATCACCCAGTTCATGGCTAACAGGTGATAGTATCATGATTAGAAAAACATAAATTCTACATAAAACTAAAACCATTTTTACTTGAAAGGAAGTGAAAATTTATTTGTGACCTAATGCTTGAGGTGTCTATAAAGCAAACTAACCAGTTGTGGTTCGCTGCTGCTCCTATTGAATAACCTGGGATTTAGAAAGTAAAGATTTTGTCTGATAAAATTTTGTGTAACACCACCTTAGATTGTGGCCCCCTGTTTTTTTTTTAAATCAGTGCCACTGATGAGCTTAAATTTTCTTATATCTGCTCTACAGCAGGGTTTTTGTATGGAAATGTGTTTGTTCTTGAACCATCAGTTCATTGGCTTTTAAAAGTTCTCCAATTTCAGTAACGATTGCTCTTTTGGGCTGTTACCAGTAGTCCCGAACATCTCCAACACCAATTTGTTTGTGTATTGGTGTGTATTTCCAGAGACACACCACAAAGGTAACTGTTAGGGTGTCTATTCCCCTACTGACTGGGGTAGAACAGATTTGATTCATGACTTAATGAAATATTATCACCTCTGCTGGTTTTCTGACTGCAGTGCTTTACCCCGTCATAGCTGTTATTGTCTTTTGTGCTCATGTGCTTGTATAGCTTTCCTATTACCCTCCTACTTCCTTGGAGACAATGGCTGCTTTCAGAACTGGAATGTCAGTTTCCTCTATAAATACTAGGACTTAAAGTTAGGATAAGGGTTTGCTTTTTGATTCTATAGTTCAGTGGTTGGCCTGAACTGCCAAATTATATTATGAAGGATAGTAAAACTGAAAGGGTCACAAGACTTGCTTGCAACATCAGTTACTGTCATAGCTATACCAACCATTACCAACTGAAGTTCCTCCACAACAGCTGATTGTTCAGTACTTTTTCATCTAGCAATGATATTCTTTCAGCTATTTGTCTATTATGTGTTAACTTCCCATGCTTTGTTTTTTTTCTTTTATGCAATACATTTTCCTAATGCAAAAGTACATTTTGACCATATCTTCTTTCATCTTCCATTCTTCCCAACATTCTCTTTACTCCTCTCCATGTCTTACTCATATTGCTTTTGCTGGCTGTCCTTGTCTTTCTGTGACTGCTTTGTGGCAAAGCTGGAGCCATCAGTCAATGTTTCGTCTTCTGTCCAAACCCCTGTGGCCCTGTGGCCCCACGACACCCCTCAGGTATTGCAGCCCTCCGGTCTTCCTCTGGGCCCCCTTGTTGAAATTTTTTTCCTTCTCCTGACACCACAGTATGATAGAAGCGACCTGCATAGGTTTTGTATTTTTTCTAAAAGAGATCGAAACTGTAATGAGTTTTTACATCATGAATAATTGCGGATGATGTATTTCCACTCTCAAAGTACCATCAGTGTGACTGTTGTGTGGATAATTATTACTTTAAGCTGCTCCACGGTTATTTGTGTTCAATCAGTGAGACTGAAGTGATTATGTTAGATGATGGATCATAACAGGTCATTTCACAAATAATGATGCTTGAAGTAGAATAAATTCATTGTCTTTCTTACAGGTGTTGGATAAATCTGATAAACTAGCCTGTGTTCAGAAACATTAACACAGTCTCCAGCTATGCAGACAATCTTTTATTTATCTGTCTGCTTTTTTCCTAATATATTTGTCTGTGCCTGTTTAACATCTGTTGTTGTTGCTCATATGTAACTGTGACCTTTGAACTTTTTATGCTGACCAAACCACCAGGAATCAGTGGAAGAGGACCCTGTGGCCCTCCTCCTGGCATCTCATGCTGCATCTGAGCAATCCCAGGTCTGCCTGAACTGTGCCTGAGTGTTCATTTACCACCAGCTCCCCCACGATCACCCTAAGCTTTGGAGTGTTGTGCTGTGTTATGTTCTGTCTTTGCTTGCTCAGTGTAGTGTTTCTTGTTCACATTTCCCTTCTTATCATTTGAAATTTAGTCAGGCTCAAGTAGATTGAACTTAGTTTTTTAAGTTAACATCGAGAAGTTTGTTGCACTTTTTTAAGTTATTTGCTCATTTTTGTGTTGTTGTTGAGTTCCCCCCTCACTTTTGACCCCTCTGTGTTCACTGAACTAAGGTAAATCCTGGCCTATGAGCTACCAGGTTTGCCACTGAACCCCCTTTGCACACCCTAGAGGAGCATGCAGTGCTCAGTGGACTGTGAGACCTTTGAGCCCAGTCACAGCCACTGCATGGTCACCATCTTCACAACCTTTCGGCATGCACTGGTATCAGACTGGAAATACCGGGAATTGTTGAAAGACTCAGTGTTACTAGAAGAAGCCCAGTGATGAGGCTTGCCGAAAAACAATTTCCTGGCACCTGCTGTCCAGTAATTTTTCTCCTTGTCTTTTCTGTCCCCCAGGTGAAGACAGAGGAGCAAATTGCAGCGGAGCAGGCCTGGTATGGATCGGAGAAGGTGTGGCTAGTTCACAAAGATGGCTTCTCCTTAGGTGAGATAGAACTGCTTCTTTACACACAATGCATCAGTTCTCTCTAACACTCCAGTGGTGTCAGATTTTGTGCTAAGTAGCTGGCAAACAGGTACAGAGTAAGTGAGTAGGCAGCCCTTGATTGTTACCAAGTTAAATTTAAGTAGATAGTCAAATGTCTAATTATTAAATCAGCTGATGTTTCCAGCTCCAATAAATAGTTTTGTTCTGTGGAGTTTTATGTACGCAGGATGTGTAGCAGTTTTTTCCTCTTCTCAGCCCTGCCATGCGTTGATGTAGAGGAAAGAGCCTGCAAACCTTTCAATTTAAAATCTGTGTTCGTAACTTTTTTTCGTTGATGTAGAGGTTACACACAAATACATGTTACTTTGTTACTCAATGCCTCTATCTGAACACAGAGACTAGACCAATATCAATCTTTTTTTCTTTTTCTTATATTCCAAAAGCGGATCTGTTGTGTGCTGGTTCAATGGTTCTTGCTATTTGTTTGTTCTTTGCCTTTGATTTTAACTTTTAAACATTGTAAGAGTGAGGGTTACATATTATGCTGTCCATTATACCTAGATGTGTTCCTTTTCATACATTTACAATTAGAATAAAACAGTCAGTACAGTGAATATTTCTGACATGTGTCTTTATTAACAGAGGAAAATGAAATATCTGATGCAACAGATAATGAAGCACCCTCTATAATTCCAACACAACTGCCAATTATTATCCTAGTAGAGATTTTTATTTTTTTGTATAACAGTATAGTGTAAGTTTTTAACATAGATGCAAAGTTTGATCATAACATAAAGGATATGGAATGAATTGCAGATACTCTGTTTCAAATGAGACCAGATTTTTCTCTGCACGTGACACAACAATGACTGAAATGAAAAAGGCAGTCCTTGAAAATAGTTGAATGTAGGTTGTGTTGAGGCAGTAGCAATAAAAGGATAAGTATAAGCACTTTTTCAACTTGCATTTTGTGCCTTGTGTGCCTATCTTTTCTCCTCTTAGCCACCATTGTTAAGACAGATGCTGGCTCCCTGCCCGAGGGCAAGGTGAAAATAAAACTGGAACATGATGGGACGACACTGGAAGTGGACGAAGACGATATAGAAAAGGTAAAAGAGAGATGGCTTCACACTGTTAATGGTAGTGCACTACTAAAAGCCAGTAAGTTTTTCACTTAATCATACCAGTTAATCAATTTTATATAATTTTAAAACAACATTTTAGACATCAG
>JAQNCA010116168.1:0-18270 GCA_029783725.1 Acanthurus tractus | reverse complement strand
TGTGTGTGTGTGTGTGTGTGTGTGTGTGTGTGTGTGTGTGTGTGTGTGTGTGTGTGTGTGTGTGTGCGTGTGTGTGGGTGTGTATGCGTGTGTGAGTGTGTGGGTGTGTGTGTGAAAGTGAGATTGGGGTATCTCTGGTTTGGGAGGGGGGAATAAGGCATGTCACCATGGACCAGATCACATCACTGCTTAACACAGATGACTGAGTTCTGATGGAGCAGGTCCCTGGAGCACACACACACATGCACTCATACAGTCACACACAAGTTACGGTCCAATTACTATTCTTTAATTTGACGAGAATATATAGTTGTTACTTTGACAAGACTACATAGAGTGGCAAACAGTGCTGTATAACCCCTCTTCACTTCCTTAACTCAATTGTTTGGGTCCATAGTAAAGGTGTTTTCTCATATGTTATATATTTCCAAGTATCTAGGTTCTTTTCATCTAAAGTTATGTTGCAGCCATTGAAAATGATTCCATTTAAAAAAAAATTCAAGATTAGATCTAAGGTCTGTTTATAAGGTTGAAATAACTATTTAACCTTTTTGTGTATTTAAATCTTTGGCATGCAGAGAAAAATGCATTATTCTTTTCAGTGTTAATAAAAGAACCTTGTGTCCATTCAAGTTTGATTGTGTGGTTTCTGGTTTCTCACATACTTGAACACTTTAAAAAAAAGGTATAGAAACAGTGAATGACTGTTGTGTGTTACAGTGAGAGCACTAAACATAAAGCAAATTTCAATATATAAATATCTAAACCACTTTAAAGTTTTCATGTTATAGTTTTTCTCATCTGACTTTCAATAACAGATGTGTATCCCACAAAATGTGTAACTGACCCTTGAAAAACACTAAGTGACATCCCTGTTTTTTAAGACCTATGCTGGCTCCATCCCTGACCACTAAAACAACACTGAGATGTCAGACAGCACACAAAGAGACAGTGGTGGCCTCAGAAACAGACCAGTGTCAGCACAGGTAGCACAGGTAGCACACTGACAAGCTGTTGCACAGCCTGTACAACATGATTAATGACAGCATTAAGCACATTAATTAGCTCACTGATTAGAAAATGAACTTGTTTCTTTACCACAAGCTTTGCACTAGCATTTATAGCATTTTCTCTCTCTTCTCACAGCCCCGAATGACCAGTTCCCTGAAGATGATGCAGAAAGCGTACAAGTATCTGCATGTGAGAGCGAGTTTGCTGCGCTTAGCATGTTTATTCAGTTAATTATTTAGTGTTAATTAAGTTGGAATCCTTGGCCATTAAGGCAGAACAGGAGCATCTGCTGCTGAAGAGCAACGAGCAAAGAGAGGAAAAAACGCCGTCTTTCTCTCCTCTCTCTCTGCTTCCATGCGTACTCACACACAAAGGCGCACACAGGGCAACATCGTGAACCGTTTAATTACAAAAAAGGACGACAGGGAGGATGGGAGTTGTAAAGAAAAAAAAACGACAAAGCCGAAGACACTGATAAATCTTTTAACGTCTCAATTAATGAAGTACACAGGGAGGCAGGAGGGGAGAGAGCAGCCCAAAACGACATCGACATCTGGCCTCGGCCTGCATTAAAAACCTATTTTGCTGTTTTAACACCCATAAAATAGGCGCTGAAACAGGCCGTAAGTGGCATCAACCCCACTTTACACCTCCCCACT
The DNA here is from genome assembly GCA_029783725.1 of Acanthurus tractus. NCBI lineage: Eukaryota > Metazoa > Chordata > Actinopteri > Acanthuriformes > Acanthuridae > Acanthurus > Acanthurus tractus. The sequence goes on along the minus strand of JAQNCA010116168.1, from coordinate 16,600 downwards.
GTGTACTTCTTCTCCTTTTCTACCCCCGACAGACAACTCAGTGTGTGCATTTGTACTCTAATAACGACAACACAGACAATAAATGCTTTATGATGTTCAGGTCACTGGAGAGATCCTCCCACCTCACTGTGCTTCATTGCTTTCACTGCAGCAAAGAAGCCTCTGATTTGTTAAATTTTAAAAATGTAATAAATCTAAACAGAAGACCTTGTTTAGTTCTTTAAAGGTCTTTGAAACTGCATCTTTGAAATATTAAGTATTACACAGATTCTTCGAATATTCTTAACAGAACTTAATCACCCAAAAACTATTTACAGTAAACAATAAAAAACATAGTAGTCAGTTAAAAGTCGAATCTCTAATAATGGCCAGGGTTTGGTCACACCATCAAATAAATGCTTTTTCGTGAATAAAGCCCAGAGATTGCATTAAGTGCAGCCGACCTTTAGACAATCACTGCCAACAGCATCCTCCAACCACCCAGCCAGACCAGCAGGACTAAACGCCACCGTAAGCAGTGCAACTGCCTCAGGGAGAGAGTCTGAGTGAGAGCAAAGCTGAATTAAACTGAATAAAAAGAAACCATAGAAAACAAAGAAGTCTGCACTTAAGTAACACACTGTGCAACTGGATATTGGACTTCCTCACAAACAGACCCCAGACAGAAGGGATAGTTACTCACACCTCCTTTATTCCGGTTTGCAACGCCAGAGCCCCCCAGGGTGGTGTGCTAAGCTCCCTCCTGTTTACTCCATGAACCCATGAACTCCATTGAGAAGTATGTGGATGACACGACAATCATCTGCCAAATTTTAAGAATGATGGAAGTTCATTCATAAATCAGAAATCTGGAGGGGTGCACAGACAGCTACCTCTTTGCTAAATGACCATAAATAAAAATTGGTTAATTGGTAAGAGGACACAAAGACGCTCACCCCTGTTTACATCAGTGGAGCTGAAGTGCAGCACATGAACAGTTTTGAATCAATTTTCACAGAGAGTCTGTCCAGGGCATCACAATCTCCACCCTGATGAAGAAACTTAAAAAAAATACTGACCTTTGTTGTGTAATTCTAAGAAAACTTGAAGAAGTTAAAGCTGCTGATGTCAACTTTTGCAGAAGCTCCCTGACTGGAAGCTTTATGAATTGGCATGGTTTGTGTGTGGCCCAGGAAAGGAGGGCTCTGTAGCAGGTGATTGAAAATGCCCAGAACATCATTGATTTCCAGCTGCAGAGTATCAGTGATATCAGTGAGGTGAGGTGCCTGAGCAGAGCCAAAAGGTTATTAAAACACAAAACCCACCGAGCTACAGCCTGTTCGCTACTGCTGTCTGGCAAAAGATAAAGAAGAATCTGCTGCCCAACCAGCAGACTGTAGATCAGCCTGTGAGACTGCTCAATTCATCCTGTGTACCTCACCTAAGATACAGTTTTCACTTTTTAATTTTCACACTTGTTCCAGCCATTTATGTAATTTTTGTTTGTGAGTAGCATAAAGGGACTTTAAATTGTATTTTGTTGTTCCACCCTGTGGCAGAATGATAAATAGGTAAACACTGTACCTTCTATCTTTTGTTTTGTACATTTCTACTGCTGCATATAATGATACATCCTTTTCAAAACTTACTTGTGTTGGTTTACACACCAAAAATGTCACTAATTGATTGAGGTCACAGCTGAGATTGCCTGTATGTAGGGGTGGGTAGTAAGACATTACAGTATATGCACATTAGAAAAAAATATCAATCAACACCTTTCATGTTTTTTTTTTTACACTGTACTTTTACTCATATTTAAATATTCATTTAGGCAGTATGCTGTAGTTTCAACAAGTCTAGCACCAGGGGCTCCTGTACTGTAGATTCCAAGTTTCAAGCTGCATGAAAAAAAGGAGAATCACCACCTTCATTTTCATCACAATTTGATGAAAATAAAGAAATACTCAGGGTAGCAATTCTAGGCCCCACTTTCAAAACCAAAATCTAAAAAAACAACAGTTATGCAAAAAAGTGCTTGTTTTGCCCAAAAAACAATGAGATCTTGATTTTTAAAAAATCCCTCTCTAACCTCTGCATTTTAAGTAAGTTTTACATCCTGTGGGTAAAAATGTAGTTAGCTAGGTGCCGTTAGTTATGTTTATTTTAATGAGTAACGTTTATCCCTGTTGTTTTGATAACAGATAAACAGTTAGATAAACTCAACTTATCTTGTAGCTGTATTTTTCTGTTGGGTTTTTCAAATTATAAATTATAAATTAATTATAAACAATTCTAATCTTTGGCTGTTGATGCAAGGTGTTTATGCAAATGTTTTACAATAGAGGTCAGGGAATTATAAAAAAAAAAAAAACCTTAAAGGCAGGTGAAACAATTCTGGGATCCATATTCTATTTTTTAAGTCTCATCTAAATTGTATTTTCTCCTGTGTTTATGACTGAAGAACGGGTGAAAAGAAAAAGTTTTGCCTCTACAGTCTTTCCGAGTTCTTTCATTCAGTCCTTCAGAGTTTGCCTCCTTGGCCTTAAGAGCCTTTAGGCAGTAAGTTGGGTTAACTCTAACCCATTTCGAAAGATGTGATGGCTTAATGTATGGGAACTGGGGTTTTCTGGAGTTTTATGACTGAGACACTGTACAGTGGCATGCCAAAGCAGCACACATGTAGAAACAGCAAGAGGCACTGAGAAAAATGGATGTGTCCAGAACTTGACTGCAATCAACTGTGTGGAAATCTTTTACTAGAGCCGACACATTTGTTGTTTGTACAGTCATTTTCTAAATACATGGACTTTAAGGCATTTACAGAAGGAAGGACTTCTACTATCCCTATATAATAGGGACAGTGTCAGTCATCATTCACATCATCTGCCTTCCTCACTCTCTCTCGAACTCTCTTCTACTCTTCCTCTCCATCTCTCTGGAAAGCAGAAAACAGTCTCATCATTACTGCAGTCAAACAGACAAGCTTGCTGAGGTTTAGTTCAATCAGATCGTGGCTAACTGGTAAGCAGCCTGCTGGGCAGAATTCTGCTAATTCTGCTCCTTCCAGGTTGGTCCCAAATACACTTGTTTATATTTACAGGTTGTATTTGAGACCACTTTGACTAGAATTCATAATTGTTATCGGATATGAGAGGGGTCTACCTCCTGTAACTGATCAACAAGTTGACCACTGTTTGTTGATGAGTCTATAATGCAGTGGTCTTGACTGACCTAGCACCTGACATGCATCTGCATGAATGAGATGTAATTAATCACACCCAGACACTCAAACAAACACACTAGGATTTTTAGGAAATAAATGCACAGGCATATGAGCATGTGTCTTGTCCCCCACGCCTCCTATGGTGTGTGTGTGTGTGTCAAAGAAAACATGGATACAGGGCTATCCAGTGTAAATATTTGCAGTCAGAAATGAGGTAGAGGTGCCAAGCAAACCACTGGAATATTAACTATTGACAGAGACAAAGAGACTGGCAGTTGCTGCCTTCTCCCAGCATCATCTAACTATTACTTCTCCCCATTTTGCACCTTCTTTGTATACCTACACCTCTCTTCTCTGTCAGTGTCAACCATCCCCTCCATCTCTCTTTTCCCCTTCTCCCAGTTTTCACAGCTCTTTCTCTCACTGGCTCTCTCCACCCCGTTCTGTTTTTCTCTTGCATAGAAGCAGCTTTTAATCATTTCTGCATTTTTGTTCCTCTTTATTAGTTTTTCTCCCCAGAGATATGAGTGCAGAATGGAGACAGAGTGAAGGAGAAGGAGGAAGAATAAGTGTATTAATGTTTCATATTTCCCTGGTGCAGGGGGAGGAGCTGATGATTATTTCATGTTGTCGACATTGTCTTTTTCTCTTTTTTCTTCTCTCTCTCCCTATCTTTGGTTCCTCAGCTGTCAAGAAAATGGCCAACAATCATTGTCACCCAGACAGACATCGGAACGAGGGGTCCTGCACTGACACACACTCATACTAACACACACATGCACACGCACACACACGCATACACACACACCGCTGCTAACACAGGAAAGGCTCACACTGTCTACCTCAGCTGCCCAGTTTTACTTGTTGTCACAGTGTCAGTCATCATTCACATTATCTGCCTTTCTCTCTCTCTCTCTTTAACTCTATTCTACTCTTCCTCTCCATCACTCTCCACATTTTAACACACAAACACACACACATTTTAAGGTTTAGATGTTTTAATAGTTGTCTCCAGGGAATTCAAAGCATTTGGTTAAAATCATACATCATGGTTTGCAGATTTGGAATCATTTTAGTTTGACTTTTCATCATTCACATGTTGAAAAAAGTTAAAGGTCCATTATTCTGAAGTTGACGCATAACTTAAAAAGAATTTTTGTGTTTAAATATTGTTTGACTTGTATTACATGTATTCACTTTAACTTTGAGTATTAGTTTCAAGACACATTCTAGTTCTATTTTTGTTGTGTATTTTAAATAATAATCCCTCAAAACTTACATTTGAGACCAACACAAAGTACCTCACAAGCTGTATCTCAGTTTAGAGAAAATGATAAACGTGTCCTATTGTTAAGTCTCCTTCAAATGCACCTGAGAAATGCAGCCTTTTGTTAAATTTGGGAAGTTCTTTTGCAGCCCAACCCATCCCACGATTCATTGGGTTTAGTCAATAATGAATTATTTCTCTCAGATATAATATGGCAGACTGTCCAAGTGTAGCAGCAGCAGTAGAGAACTACACTTATAATGAAAAGTACTTAATTTCTATTTTCATTAATTGCTAATGATACAAATATCAAACGGAGGCCCTTAGCACCTTAAATTTCCATTAAAAAAGAGGTTTAAAAGTTGACGTAAATCACTGAGATTATGGCAAATTAATGGACAATTTGTAGCTTCTGTTATGAACATAGATGTACCAGGGTAAGAAAATTTGAAAGACTTGAAACCCTGCTTGGGTACATGGCTGACTAGAACTTGGTAATTATGCTACTTATGCTTTTGTTCTGTGGAATCAAAGTTAATTCTAACATTTTGTCTGAGGAGGCAAAGAGCACGCTGCTCAATTTATCAAACTAAGGAGATAAATTGATGAATTGAAGTTAAGCAAGTATATCATTTCTGGTGGATTTTTATGTCTGTTCTGTTGTGTCACCTTTTAAATCTTCCTAAATTCACACCCCTGTGTTAACATGATTGAAACTACAACAGTGAAGGACCGGGAAGAGATGGAGGACAGCCAGCTACTGACAGGAGTAAAGATTTTTATTTTTCTCAATTAAGGAAGTCAAAAATAAGAAACATTTAAAGTCCTTGTTCATATCAAGAGTCTAGGCATGTCCATAACTCTGAAAAAGAGCTTGTGTCTTACAAACAGCAAACCACCATCATCAGCTTGTCTGCCTCTAATTGTCTAAGTGCAAGGTAAGCGGCATGACAGAGCACCTAGTCTAACCCACTGGGAATGTGACTGTGCTCTGGCTAAAATTCAGTGGGTTAAAGCACAGTTTGTTTATTGTTTTGATGTCAAGAAGATTCGTCAAATGATCACTTCCAAGCATACATTTTTCACACATTCTTCCTGGAGATGCGTACCTTCCTCGTCATGCCCCTCTGAGAAACCCTGGTGTGGAGTGTAAGTGTTTCTTACAGAGGAATGGTGTTTCGCAACTGCTGGACTGCATTTTCTTCAGCTAAAGTTAGCTAGCTAACTACATTCAGAGGCTTATGACATTTAGCAACTTACCTCAGTGTGCTTAGAGAAGAAACGGTTTGTAAGAGGCTCCGACAGGTGAGAAATGAGGAGAAGGAAAGAGCAGGGGAGGAAGTTGAAAGATGAGAGAGAGGGATAGAAGAGGGAGGTGTGTTTGTGTGTCACCTGGGGCTCTGTGGCAGAGCTTTGAGCATGGTCTTTAATTATGCAACAACAATCAAAACAGGTAAAGGGATTGTCCTTTTTTCTGTACCATTTATGTCCACAGGTCTGCTTTGAGGCAAGACATACAAGGAGGTGATAGAGAGAGGGGGGAAAGCTGTGAGAGGAAGAGGGAAGAAAGAGATAGACAAGGGGACGAACTAGAGTAGGAGCTTTAAGAAGTAGTACAACAGGATACAGTTCATGATTCATAGAGAAAAGTTGGGTTTTAAAAGCTCAACTAAGGTGCCAGTTAAACAATATTATTAAAAAACACAATTTTAGGATTATGCCTTTTGGCAATGATGGGAAAATTATTGCCAACCAGTTGACCTTTTAAATAAAGCCAGAGAGAGAACCTTTTTAGCAAACAAGTAGCACAATTACGTGTAAAACTTCATTTTTGACCTTAGAAAATGAAGCCAGACAAAATAATCGTACTTAGGGTCCATTTACGAGCTTTTTCAGGAGATTTTTACTGAGGATGGGCATTTCAAGCAAGAATACTAATTGATTTTTATTAGACCATTCTTCAAAAAATCCTTGTCAGCCAAAGAAAAATGACGGCATCAGTCATTTTACTGTGTGCCCAAGAACGATTAGTTTACATTTAAGTGACAAAGTTCTCCAGCGGTTGTAGGAGTAATGACTCTTGTCAGGAGAAAGTAGTGTAAGGTTGTTTGAGAGCAATAAAGTCTGCATAGGAAGGAGGTTGAAGTGGATGGATGTGTGTGGATGATTTAGTGTTGCAGGGTTTCGAACAGTCTATGACTGAATTAACTGTTCATCACAGAGATGACCTGTAGGATGACACTGTATAAGTGTCTGGTTGTTTTGGCTCACAGTGATCTGTAGTGCCTGAAAAAAATAACAGAAAAGGTGAAACAGGTTGTGTTCAGGGTGTGATCAGTCTGCAGGGACTCTAGAGCTGTTTAAGGCCTAAATGGAGAGCAGAACCAATGGTTTTTCCACCAAACTTTACTGGCTTTTGTTGAATATTCCTTTGGTGTTTGGTGGAACATCCAAACTTGATACATAGAGAACACATTGGATGACCGTGGTGTTGAACTAAATTATAAGGCAGGTTGGACTTCCTGAGCTGTTCATCACAGTCCTGGTGCTCCACTAACCACTGCTCCTTGCATCAGATTGACTGGTGGTAGAGCAGTGGGCATCAAGACGGATGAAAAAATACAAGAAACTTTACAAGAAACTCAGCCATAGGCTCCAGGTTTGATTATTAGACTGAAGCTCAAATATTCATAGAACTCAGATGAAGATTTTGCAGCCAGCAGACACATCAGAAAGGTAAGTATAGCTAGCATCTTGTAGCTTTGAGCTTGTATTTGGCTATAATTAATTTTAAATTTGCCAATGTTGCAAAAAAAAAAGGAAACAAATGACATAAACACACGGATCATAAATGTTTTAATGACAAGTCAATTACTTGTGTTTCTCATGATGTTTAATACTGTTTTAGTAATAGAAAATAACAGGAGTGACAGGCAAACCAGTTTTGAAAGGGACATATTTTTTTTAAGTGCTGTACCATGGATCTACTTTATTTTAAAGTGTACTTCATATGGATGTCAAACAGTGACTAATAATTCTTTGACATGCTTACATTCGAATGTAAAAAAAAGGGAGGGGTCAAACTTGAGAACTGAATTTAATGTGGTTTTAGAATGGAGCGAGCGTTTAAGCACTGGGTTAGCCCCTGGTGGTGGTTGCATAGTAAATATTTATTTACTATATTATTATCTGTTCTTATGGTTTTTTGCCTAGATATGTCCTCATGCTGCGGTACAATTGTGTTTTCCACATAATAACTCCCATCAGGGAGTCTACAGACATGTTGTTGCAAAAATAAATCCAAGTTAAAAAAAATCTTCTGTTTGAGTGTTTTAGACATCCTATTACTCAGTGACGGTTGCACTTGAAGTGGTTTTGACAGGTGGAGAGAAGAGTCCGTGTTACCTCTCAGAAGAGACCATGCATGAACCCAGGATGGTTCTAGAATGGCTTTCAGTGTACCTTGGGTTTGCTTTAAAGAGCTGCTTAAATCAAATATATTTAACTTTACAGACAAAATTAAGAGATAGTTGAAAAGCTAAATTGTTTTTAAGGTTTGAATCACTTCTTCTGCATCAATGTGATACATTTTCCTGATTTATCAGTTATTCCATTATTGAACGATAAATACTGCCAACATTCCTTCTAGTTAAAGATGCTCACTCAGCACATACCACATCGAAAACTTCTCTCACATCCTCATGCACTTTCTGCTGTTAAGTGCATATAAATCATGTGTGCTCTAAGAGCCTTTCCCTTTAGTTCATCCTGGTTTCTGTACACACATGAATTCCTTGTGGAAAAAGCCTTGATTCAGCTCCCAGTAACATTTAAATCTACAGCATAATGGGCCCATCAGTTTAAATAACATTACCCTGCTGTGATTGGTTGTACCAGCACAAGTCAGGGGGCCTATTTAAATAAATACATCACTTAGTTTTTTTAAGAAACACATAAAACACATGTTGTAATTTGTATACATTTGTGTGTAAGCTGGCATTTCTTCCCAGCGTAAAACGATGCCAAGCATCACCTCAAACTGTGTGTGTCACTCAGCTTCACATCAGAATTTTGATGCTCTGATTTGTTGTAGGTCTATTCAGATGCTTCCAGAGGTACTTTGGTTAGTAAAACCAGTCAGTAAGACCCCTTGGAAATTGAATATGAACCAAGAAGTACCAGACTTAATGTCAAATCCAATTTTGGTCTGGCACGCCGGGCGAGAACAACGCTACACTGCAAAAATGACTTTTCTTTTCCTTAGACATGCTTTTTTCTTTTGTCCCAAAAAATAAGCATTCGTATCATGCAGATGTGAATTTAACCTTAAACTTGACAAGGCCCATCTCGTATAGATTATAACGCTCCTTTTCAATGCAACAGAGTGTACAGCTGTTATACCTTCTTGTTTTTTTCAGTGATTTTTGATGTAGATTCATGTTTTCTCTACACTTCTATCGGTTGTTGTCTGCATTACTTAACACCAGTGATGATTTTCTTAAACAGTTTATGAACATTTCCTTTTTTTCCTTTTATTCTTGTCTCTTAAAAAGTAGATCTTGATCCTGTACTTCTACATGATGAAACAAAGGCTGAATGAAACCAAAAAACGCATACAAAGAAGGCTGACGAGCAGCATTGATGTGTTGTGGCTGTGGATGGGAGATCTCTGCAGTGCTGACACAGCCACCACTGTCCGATCATCGATCACACTGAGCGGAGGGAGGAATCACAGTCAAGAGCACCACACAGACTCAATAGGAGAGGGAGAGAGCCTTGTTATTTCAGTTTCCTGAAGGGGGCAGTGTTTACACTCCCTGCCTTGCATCTCTCTGTGTGTTGCATTCGAGTCCCAATTAATAGGATTAAGAGAACATTGCAAGTTTACACACAGGCAGAGTTGTGTTTCCGTCTCTTAAGGGAACGTTAAATTAACACACATTTTCTTGTTATTTTCAGATTCTAGTCAGACGGAATGATTTATCTGTATTAGCCTCTTGACTCGTATACTGCAGAGAATGAATGAAGGACTTAAGACTTTACTTTTTGGACTTATATGAAAGTTAAGACTTCTTACCAATTTAAATTAGGTTTTTAATTTATTTCTTATTTGCTCCAAAGTCCATTTGACACTACTGAGGCTGCAGCTGAAAGGGATAAGTCTAAAACTGCCATATATGCCACAAGAATACATTCAAGCAACACAATTAAATTAGACTAATATAACTGAGTATAATGAGCGGCTCATAATGATGCCATAAGACCTAAATGGTGTAAGTGAAATGTTTGTGGCTGCAGGAGTTGATATATCTCCCATTGTCTCAAGAAATCTCATGTATAAATTATATGCAGGCTTAATGACTCTGAAAATGAAATCATCTTGGTTTTTAAAACATACTCCTAATCTCTGTTGTGGAAACACTGATGCAGTTGTCTGTTTGAAAACCTTTCTCTTTTTTTAAAACCTGATCTTTTATTGTTCTTTGGTGCGTACTTTATTCGATGTCACATCCCATCTCCTTTACCTGAAACCCTGAATCTGAAATAAAAGTTAAATGAATTATAATAGAATGTATAAGTGTAACAATCAGACCTACCCCTAATGATACTCTAGTGATGTAAGTCATGTAAGCTGTCTGAAGAAGAGTTCTGTGCTCCAAATGTCACACAGCAATGAGAAAAGAGAAAGTCCTTAAAATGGGAGCTCTTTGGTTTGTGCATCTCTCTTCCTTGTGATGCAGGGCTGTTTCATGGATGTGCCTTTCTTTTTTTTTTTTCTTTTTTTTAATCTTTATTGGGATGTTCAAAGCTCCCATTATTAAGCCGGTCACATATGTGTAAATTCAAGGGAATGATTTAAAGTTGGGGGGCAGGACCTTTACACATAAATATATTTTGCTTTGAATTTTCAATCTGGAGTCTGTGGTGACATTGCTTGGTGCACCAATAGAGATTTACATCAAGCAGTCATGGCTGGTATGACAGACCTGACAGGGGGAGCAACCGTATTGACAGAAGGGGGTACAAAAAGAGGGAGTATGGCTTATAAGCTAGTCAGTAGTTCATGTAATAAATCCAACTTCCAGATGATGGAGACAAAAGTTCTGCGCTGCAGGTTTAATGTGGTTACCTAGCATTACATCTTTGTGTGTCTACAGTTTATATCTGCTCATTCCTATGTATAACAAACATGTAGCTACATAGGAACTCCTATCCTGCAGAGGCCATCCTAAGCTAACGTAAATCAGTAAATGTCCTGAAACCTGATACTAAAAAAATGATGGACTGCATATTACATTGCCACTGCAGAGATCACAGCTCTATGTAGCCCTTGTTGTTTTTCCACATGTTCAGCACCTTTGAGTATAAAATCAAATCACGAATCCTTCCTTCCAAGTATGTTATTTTGATAATGTGTTATTCAGGCTTGGTTAGGGTTACATAGTGTCAAGACAACTGAAAAAGCAAAGGAGGAAACATGAATTCAATCTTCAATACCCAATAAACCATAATAAAAAATGCAACCAGGACACTCTATGTTTATATATACACAGGTACAGCATGTGCTATGAAATATTAATGCCTTGCCTGACAGCTCCTCAGGGGTTGATTATTTAGCGCGAGCCTCCTACCAATATTATGCTAATAAATAGATGACATCGCCATGTCTGTAGAAGTCCGTTCAAAGTGCTCACTGAATTAAAAATTTATATTGCTCATAGCGCTTACATATAGAATCATGTATCCAGCACCTTGATAGCTGTATTTCACAAGTACCCACAAGCCTCCAGGGAAGAGGATGGCTTAGTTTTAGAGCCAAGGCACAATACAAGGCAAGGGTGACGAATGCTGTTATCTGGTAAATTTGTGGAAAATTGACTCTGATATGATGCTGCAAAGGGTGACAGACTCTAAGATTGTGACCATGTGTGGTTATTATTGTCAGGATGTTGTGGATGCTGGATGGCTGCTGACTAATGACAGTTTATTATAAGGTAAATCTGACTGTCCTATAGGTGTAGAGACAAACCTATCTATCAACCTTATAGAATGCACATGATAAAAATTTGAGCTGTAATGTACTGGTCAAATTTAGAAGAAATTGATCATCAACTACGTAATGAATAGAGAGTGTTAATTTAATTTAAGCTCTATTACAGAGATCCTAATAGATCAAAGAGACCAAATATGTCAGGCCAAAATTTTGACCAGTGTGTTTTAAACGATGCTAGCCTGGTCACCTGATTAAAATTTAATTGAACTGAATTTGGCCTTGTAAAATCTTGCAAACCAAGGACAGGTTAAAATTTAAGTGTTTCAAATATAAATCATATTAAGGTTTTTACAATATCATAGAGCTGTAGCTCAGATTGCTTGTAGGCTATATGAGCTGACTGTCTCATCGGAAAGTGAAAGGGGTGATGGTGGTGATGTGAAAGCTAAAAGGCAGCCAAATTGCAAAATAATGTTCAAGATCAGTTTAAACCACTATTCCTTTTATTCAGTTTAAACGGGTATTCCTTTTTCACTCTTAACAAAATGTTGCCACTGCTTTAAGCTGTGTTTTTGGCAACAAAATTGGATATTTTAAGCCAAAAGAATTTGTTTGTTTTTTTCTGACCCTAATAGGGTGTGTTTATTGCCTGAACCTAACTAGACCTTTAGTGCAACTTTGTCATAAAAAAATGAGTTAAACACATAGGTTATAGGTTTAAAGTTTGGTGAGAAAATTACAGATAACTGTTATACACTTAACACTTTTTTTTGGCCTCATATAAATAAAAGTTTGTTCAAGATTACATGAAATACGTACGTACTAAAAAAATGCATGTACCAAAAACCCTAAATTCTCATACAAGTTACATATTGTGCATGTATCGTTTTGCAAAGTTTCACGATACATGAGTTATATATCAAAACTTAGAAACACAAAGTAATTGACTCCATGGTGGCACTTGCCATATGTCAGTATGTTTGGATTTTCAGATGGACACCTTTCCATTAAATATGCGTGCTTGTTGAGATTTTAACGATTTAATTTCTTCCATAGACCCATAGACTGTCACATAAATTGTAATTTATTTAAAAAGTGTATAAAAGCATTGCAGTCTCATAATAATCCTGGAAACACAAAAAGATTTCAGCAGCTCCTCTATTTAAACCTCCAATAATTTATTTAAAATGTGGCTTCAGGAAAACCTCTCCAGCCACCATGGACTGTCTCTTTACCATACTAACAAAAAAGAAAGTGGTTAAAAGGCTGTTTTTTTTTCCTGTGTATAGTTAAAAAAGTTGTGTAATGTGTGTCATCTTTTGTATTGCAACATACACGGTGTGGCCTAGCTTGTGGTTATTGCACAACAATATGATTGAAGCTGGTTAGTTTCTTGCATGCTCAGCTGACAGTCTTATATAAGTATTAAAGCCCCGGGCCAGAGTGTCAGTGTTATTAATGGTTCAAATACCATCCATCTGATATCATTTTAGCCTTACATGAGATTAGCTCAGAGCAAATTACAGTCAAGTCTGCCATCAAGTGGTACTTGGGGGACATCAACACTGGCTGGTGTTTCCACAGCGCAGAATGCCTGCTAGAGGCACAATATGCACAACTGAATCCACATCTTGAGCAACACCGAATAACATAACTTCTAAGGAGCACATGTTGCAAAAAGCAGTGTGTTTTGGTTGTTCGCAAGTTGATGGAAAAGTCAGTGACGATGATAAAACAAATTTTAGTATATCCTTAGAAAAATGAAAATAAGGTAAGTACAGTGATTCCTCATGTCCTGTTTTATTGTGTGAATAAGTATGACCGCCTAATTATGTGTGTGCATATATGTAAATGTGTAGTTTTGGAGGTGACTGGTTTACTGCCTAATGGTATCTGCAGGTGGTTGGCTCCTTTTCGATGCTAATCAATATATATATATATATATATATAAAGAGCCAAGATGGTTGCGGTGCTATGCGGGACAAAACTTGTCTGCCTCTCCTCCTCCTCTCCTTTCAGCTGGCCACCCTTGTCTTTGCTGCATTTTGATGCAGTGCAGTTATAGTATCTGTGCCATGCTGATGACTTTTTGTGCTCAAAGACTTTGAAGGGGGTGGCTGCCATTTCTGTTGATTAAAAAAAAAAAAGCGAGATAAGTAATCAAATATAGCACCTTGATTTTGTGAGGTTATATTTGTTTTTTCCTTCCTAGTAAGATTATTTATTTGTTGTCTTGGCCCAAACCTGCCCTGGGTCCTATTTAAGAAAGGGGCTTTGGTGAAAACTCTGAGTTTGTTTCCCTTGAGATGAGAGGAGCTGGGTTTTGGGGTTTTCCATTCCAGAAAGAAAGGCAGTCTAACTTAAAGTCTGGGTCAGTTTCTGTGGTGACTGACTCTGTGAAGCAAACCTGCTTGCTTGCAGGTTTTCTTCATAAAAGCCTGAGTTTCTATCCTTGTTCTCCCTCTTACAGAGCCACACTGTGTCACTTAATTTAATCTGTATGCTTTTGAATCTGCTTGTCGAAGCACATAATGAGAGGAGAACCAAAATTCCAGGTAGATATCAGAGATATTAGTTTTCCCTCACCTTTAAATTTTACAGTCCAACTAAACTGTTTTACTGCCCAGACTGTAACGGCTCTGTCCTTGACCAGGAATTTTGTTTGGAGTCTTTCTTTTCTTCTCTAATGTTAGTGTTTGCGTTTGTGTGTTTGTGAGTGTTGTTAGGGTGCGGCTCCGCTCGCCTACAGGCTGATTCAGTCTCACACCTGCCGCTCATCATCTCATCACCCACCAGAATATGACCTCAGTCATTCCGTTTACTCATCGCTGGATATTTCTTCTAGTGTTTGTGGAAAGTTTTGAATCAGCCTACATTGTGCTTTACCTTTTCAGCTGTGCCACAGCCACAATGCCACCACCAACCCGCCATTATTACCTGTTTACCTGCTACAAACAATTCCCCGAGCCGTCCACCTCCCTTCTCTCTTCTACTTGCCTTCAGCGAAGCATTTATATTATCTGCATAGACTACAACAAATCCTTCTTTACTAACCATTGTCCTGTGGTCTGTGTCTGCATGTCTGGGTTCAGTTTCAAATTAAAGGAAGACTGAAATGTCTGAGAATAAAAAATCCACTGTATTTTAACCGGGTCTCCTTTTCTAGAGCATCACTGTAAAAATCAAGCACTTTATCATCAATTAAGTCTGGTAAGTAGAGTAAGTCAGGTAATCAAGAAATTTACAGACAACCCTTTGGTCAATCGGTAATGACTTTGTTTATTGTTTATTATAGTATTGTGGCCCATAGTAAACTAGTACACCCCCATTACAGCCTCAACAGGACTACAATAGAGAGAATCAGCAGCTTTCACCATATCAACACCATTGCAAAGACAGCAAGATAGTAGCTCTTCTTCCTCTGCAGGCTGGATATGGCTCAATATGCAACTGCAACTCTAATAGGTGCACTGACAGGAAATTTAGCTCATTTCAAGGAAGTATGGAGTTTACCAGAATTAATAAGCGTAACCACTGAAACTATTTGAACAGCGTCATCATTTCATAGCCAGTCTAATGATACCAATAAACTGTCTCTTGCTGATCAGTCAAGAGGTTTATAGCTACACTCAAATTAACTTTGGAAAATAATTAATTTAAATAAAGATAGAAAGAAAAAAATAGAAAAGGAAATAAAACAAAGAATGTCCTGACAATGACACAATAAAACATTAACCACTACACAAATATAATGATGAGACTATAAACAAATAAATATTATAAAACTGGAGTTTGGTTGGAATATATAAGAAAATACTTATTATCTATTAGGGATGTTGTGTGATTTTTTTTTTCTGAATTTTATCTCAAACAGTTAAATTGTTGGGAATTTTTTTACATTTTGATCGAAGCAGTTAAGCCAAAAAACAACAGTCGACTGCTCAATTGCAATAATGGCTGCCACCTGTTGAGTGTGACTGTCAGAGAGGGCAGACACAGGAGAGAGTGGCATAACTCAGTAGCCAGTGTTTGAGCCAAAGTTGAACTACAAGACAGGTTAAAGTCCATCTTAAATCTCAAAAGCATTTTGACTGCTGTCAGCATTTTACGAGCAAGAGGACAAACAGCCTCAGCACATCTCGCTGCCAGAGGTTTAAACAAGATGTGGCACAAACCACCTTTCTCACTAGCTTAGAGAGTCAGTCACCTGCCATAGTAATATTGAGTTCAAAGGTTCAGTTCCCGAGGTGTACACTTGTGGAGATTTATTCATGTGGCATGCATTCAAATTCTTCTGGAGGTCATATTAAGTCATAAACTCCCATTTCTGAACCTCACACATTTCTGTTTGCAGCTTTATTTACCTTTTGTTTTTTTACCACTCACTTTCAGGTAACTAGAGTCGGAGAATGAGGAAGGAGGTTAGCCTTCTTCACACTTAGTTTTACTCTCGTTACAAAAATTAATGCAACGTGAATAAAACTTTCAAACACTTCTTCACATTTAGTGGGTTCAGTTTGTAACCATTTTTTTAGCTTTTAATATACTTTAATACACTGAGTGGCAGAAAAATGGCAGGCTCAAGGTATTTTCTGTAGCAAGTCTTGCTGGAGACGGGCTGATGAGGAGGTGAGCAACAGGTGTGGAGCCAAATCAGCCAGTGGGAAAGAGAGACCACACCCCACCACACACCGAGCACAGACGAAACAGCACACGGAGGGGAGGGGAAACGCACAGAAGGCATGGAGAAAAAACACAAAAGAACAAAGCTGAATCACAGCCGGAGCCATGACGATATAATCCTCAACCAAAGTGTCAACTCACATCTCCTTATTGTTCTCCTAAAGGCTCTAATACTGATCCCAAAGTGCCACTCCCAAAGACTAAGAATGGATACATTTTCATTCTTCAATTGAATCTTTCAATAAAAATAAATAAAGAATGGTTTTTAGGTTTTATTTGTTGTATTCTGTGGAAGGAAAAGGTTTGTTTATGTAAATGAAGCGCTTATAAGGTGCATGTTAATATTCCCTATATATATATATATATATATATATATATATATATATATATATGTGAAAAAAAGATATAAAAATATAAAAAAATATTTTTTTATATAAAAAAGCAAAAAAAAAAT
>JAQNCA010115455.1:0-18382 GCA_029783725.1 Acanthurus tractus | reverse complement strand
TTCATAGTTTTGATGCCTTCAGTGAGAATCTACAATGTAAATAGTCATGAAAATAAAGGAAAAACATTGAATGAGAAGGTGTGTCCAAACTTTTGACTGATAGTGTATATATATGTGTGCATATATATATATATATATATATATACACACATAAATATATAAATATTTATGCCATAGATATATTGAAAAACCTGAAAAATGCTATCAGTCAAATTCATCTTTAACATCATCGTATTGTTATTAAGTTTGGCAGCACTTTTTTGGCTGTTTTGTTAATAACTATTAATGTGGAATCAGGTGCACATGCATTAGTGTAAATTCTTATTTCTAAATTAGTTATTGATGAATGCAGAAATGCCCGTAAACTGCAACAGCAATACTACACTACTAATTAGGCTAGTCAATGAGAAAACCAGCAAAGTGAAAAAAGTGCAGTGTAACTAATTGTTTCATTAGCCAAGTTCTTGAACTCCTGTCATTGGGCATAAATCATAACACATGGCTGTGGCTATTTATAGTGCTTATACCACAAAGACATTGCATGTGTCTGCAAAGCATCATCATAAAGAAAGGTGTGTTGCTCCTTTGTTTCTGTAACTTCTGTATTTTTTTTAGTCTGTAAATGCTGTGCACATACTAACCTGCAGTCAGGCTTAACCAGAACCATGACTATCCTTTATTTGGCAGGATGTTTTTGCTGGCAACATGTCTGCAGTACATATTTGTAACAACCATGTGTGGACATGTCATGTTGTGGCCATAGTTGTTTTTACAAGAAAAGTGAAATTTGATACTGTAATTGACTGATTACATGTTGACTGTTGATTACATGCAGACAAGATCCATATGAGCCTGGTAAATGAGCAGCTTGTGCATTGTGTGCATATATGTATATATATATATAAATACACTAAATACACCCTGTCTGTCATAAACATATATTACTCTCACAAAATTTGACCGGAACCTGTATGTAGTGTTGTTCTATCATTCATTGGATTTTGTTTTGTTTTGTTTATGTAGTTGAAGTTTTAATAGCCTCAAATAATAATATGTTGCATATCTTAATTTCTTGAAATGTGTGGTGTAGCCCATAACCTGATTAATTCATTAAAAAAAGTCCCCACCTCTGTGCAAAGGAACTAGAGGCAAGCGTGGGTGATTCTGGGCTACTGGCTCAAGCTCCTCTAGAACTGTCTCCAGATGTGACAGGTACTCTTTCCCGCTAGAGCAATTTTATTATGCTGATGAGTGTGTTGTCCTAATGGAAAAACCATTAGGGTAAATATGGAAATAAAGTACTTTTTTAAACCCTATTGGTGGCACAGGGGTTGCATAAAGAGCCTTCGTGTTTTTATAGAATGGCAATTATTTCATAAACTCTCAAGTTCCATTGTCCCCATAATGGTGCAACTAACAAACACAGACCTACAGAACTACCTTACCTTCACTGTCATTCCCCATGAATTTCAGGTTTCCATAATTATCACAAAACTGTTCCTCAGTAATTTGCTTAAATAGGAAAAAATGTTGTGAAAATTTATAATAAAATAGTCACGTGTAACTTAGAGTATATGAAGACTCTTGTTTATGTTTCTGATCATTATTGCATAATTGTACCTATGTTTTTCCTCTGTCAGGCCCTCTGCTTCAGTCTAGCCTAAAGCCTCCCTATCCCCTCTCATTTCTTTTTGTGTGTATGCTTGTTGCAGAAATGGGGTCAGGTTTGCTTGGTCAGGCCACCAGTTGCTAATCATCATCATTATCCTGCTTTGTTTAAAATACCTGTTTCCAAGTATAACATACTGGCGGATTGTGGACTCAGCCACACAGTTAGCCACATTCCTGTTAAAACCTTTCTAATTCTAGTTTCTTTTACCCACAGCTATCCGCAGCCTGACTTTTGCTCTACTTCGCTCCTGCTCAGCCTGAAATCTGAATCACCTCAGCTCTGCAAAGTTTCCTTGCCCAGCTTCTCTTGGCCTCCTCCTGCCTTGCCCTGCTCGGCCCCTATTGGAGCTGAGATTCCAGCTGTCAGCCTCAGCCTCAGCCTCTCCAATCTGTCCTCACCCAACCTGTTCAGGTTATTACTAAAATAACCTCTGATTTCCATGTATTTGTCTCTGTTGCTGTGCTCTTCACTGTAATGTAAGCTCATATGTGGATGTAACAAGGCTAGAATTGAGAACTCAAATGATCATTATTTATGCTCTTCCATGCTTTATATAGCAGGTTACACCTTTACATGTAATAAGCTACTGCAAAAAATCACTCTTATTGGCTAAAAGGAAATATCAGTCTCTTGGGCAGAATCGTATCATTTCTTGGGCCAAGACAGCCAGTTCTGATTTTGATTACTAAGATGGGACCTAAGGCAAAACGTTAAAAAAGTGCAAATTTGTTAACGTGCCACAACACTGACTGGTTTTCCTTTTTAAGGCTCATTTGACTTTTATGAGCACTTGGACTCTGTCTTTGTGGACAACTTTGACTGTGTTGATGCAAATGGCATGACATTGGGCAAGATTATGTATTTTGGGGGAATATTTTTCTTTTTTTTTCATTTTTACTCTTATTTCTCAAGTCTTTCATACATTGTGGAAACAAAATAAGTCATCCTGTGCCCCTGGGGCATTTTTTGTGTCTTTGACTCTGATTCAAAATCCTTTTTTTTAAAAATTGTGGTATATGTTTTTCACAAGGTAAAGATAATGTCTCATGTACTGTAAATCTACCAGTTACATTTAAATAGTCTTTTTTTTTTTATTATTATATCAATCATATCAACCATACTCCATGTATATCATATGACATCATCAAGGTTAAAATTTAAATTTGAAATTAAATGAATTTTTGTTTTGTACGGTGAGGACTGAAGTTAATAATAGCATTCTTAAAAAAATGGAAAAAATAATTAATGTGTAATATTTCTGTGGCAGTCTTTATTGGAGCATTTTTTATGCCTTCGTGACACAGGTTGAGCACTGATTCAACGGAACCCCAAGGGTTAACCCTGAACTCCCAACAGTAACTTTCTGTGAACCAAAGCATAGGTTTTAAAATCATCACTTGTCTGTAAAGTACAAAGTGGTCTGGGGCCTAAATCCACCTGGAGGCATCCAGATCTATCAGGCCAGCTAAGACAGGGCTACTCAATGTTCCCAGTCTTGTCTAAAAGAATCCAGCTTGTGTAGTTGCAGCAGTGTCTTGTGGTCTTACCCAATTCCTTGTGTATTTAAGCTGTGCTTCCCTTCCCTCCTGTGCCAGATTGTCTTGTATTGTTAGTCAGTTGAATCCAGGCTTTGTTTCCTTCGTGAGTCTGTCTGTTCATTTATCCTAGTTCAGTGTTTTGTCTTTGAGTGAGTCTAGCAGATTGGTAGCTCAGCCTGATCTTCTTAAAGTTTTGGTCATTTGGACTTTAAACTGATTAAAACAGTTTTTAAATCTGCACTTGTGTTCTGGCTACTGCCTCGACTCCCCGTCAGTCTGTTCTCTGTCATGCTCCAGGTCAGTTAGCTCAACCTTTAACTTTCTGTTGTCTGCCTACAGCCTATAAACAGTCTGCTATAGTCCATCCAGTTTTGTGTTATCTTCTGTAAATGATATTTCAAGCTTAGAGAGTAGGGCGGATCTGTGGTCAGCTGAATCTAAATCAGTCTTGCTAACTGTATCCTCTGCTTTCTCACCTGGTTTAGGTGGTGGGAGCCAGAGGTTTAAACATCACTACTCCATGAGCTCCAGACCTGAAGTCCATCCACGGTTTTCATAATGGGACATGTATATAAATATGTCATTTTGTTGAGCCGTGTCAGAATAAACATAGCAACAAAGAATGATGGATGACATGCTGTAAACTTTTTTCAGAACTTTCTCTCTGAATCAGCTAATACATACTGTAAATTAAGTAAGGATGATATAAGAAAGGACAGAAAAACCGATACTCTTTCCTGCTCCGTTTTTGAGTTAAATGCACTGAGGGCTTAATTACCAGAGGGGTATCAGTATTTCCACCATCAAAAGTGACTGACCCTGCAACTGATGTTGCTGTCAGCAGTCAACCAAGAAAAAAAATCACCCTGCACTTGGGTTTTATAACTTAATGAAAACCGGGACACACTAGGGCCCCGTACAGCTCAGTTGGTAGAGTGGGCGTCCCATGTGCATAGGCTGTGTCCTCGCTGCAGTGGCCAGTGTTCAAGTTTGCCCATAGCGGAGGCTCCTTGCTTTGTGTCATTACCCCTCTCTTTTTCTCCCATCTCATGTCTCATCTCCAGCTGTCCTACAACAAATGGTAAGACAAGGCAAAAAGTCCCCTTAAAAATAGCAAAAAAATTAATTTATAAAGAGGACACACACATTTTTTTCCCATCTGTGTAGAAATGTAATATGGCATCACAAAAGATAAACACCAACTTAAAACAAAAATCTTTTAGGTAAAACACACAAAGAAATTTGATTCCTAGATGCAATGAAATGTCCACCACAGAAGATCACAGAAGATAATTACAACTGTCTAAGATCTTATTTCTAAATTTTAGTTAACAATGTGACATTGATTGAACAAAAACTCAAACTCAACTATAAAGCAGGGCAGAACCATAGAGTCTTCATTTTACAAAAAATGTAAGAAGTGTCAGGGATCTATATGTTTTTTTTATACCCACTTTTAATTGTTTATGCACATTAATTACATGAATAATTGAAAGGTCCATTTCACAGTGCTTAATACATTACGGAAGTGCACAATTAAAGACAGGTACAATGCTGATATGATCACACAAAAGACACATTAACTCAGCAAATTCAAATTTTACAGGAGTATATCCAGGGAAAAAGGGCTCATTTTCCAAGTTTTGAAACCTTTGAATAAAAGCAAACCAAACAATTGCATTTTTGATTTTTTTTGTGCGTAAACATTAGGCACCAGTTGCCAGAGGAGTAGCTGATTCAGGTTTTAGTATGTTTTAGAATGCTTAAGTTTGTGCAGTGCTAGTTTTAGTTAGCCAGTGAAGCCTGCCTTGACCTAAGTTAGCTTACTACCTAGCTTAAAGGAAGCACTACACTTTTGGTTGTTATGTTCTCAAGAGGACAGTAAAGCAGATTTTTTTTATAAAATGGATAAAGGTTGAATTCCATTCAGCTACTTATAGTTTCAAATTCCTGCGATTATCCCTATCGGCTCACAGCTACAACATATTTGGATAATTTTATAACACAAAGGCAGCGTTAATGGTTTTAAGTCAAATTTATGTTTCCCTGTCTGTTATCACATTTAACTAAAAGTAAAATAAAAAATAAGCTTTTTCTTGCAATGACAGGGTTTGATAAATGTAATCATCAGCACCTCCCCGACACTGTGTCTTGAGTAGCAGTCTCACAGGTTGTTCTGTGCATTGTTAGTGAACGATTTCATCATATCACTCTCACAAAATATTATATCCATCATCTTGAGGTCCAAGGTGTCTCCAAAGTGTAAAAACAAATAAATACTGACCGTATAAATTTAATTAATAAAGCAGCTTACAGGATAGCACTGTTCTTCAAAACATACACACCTCCTTGAGATCTTTCACTCTGTGCTTAATCAACCAGATTATTTATGGCACAATAGAGCTGCAACAGTGAATTAAGAGTATAGTCTGGGGCATTACAAAGCATTCTGATTAAGTAAAGATCACGCAGTGTTTTGAGAATTAGTATTAAATGCGAGCAGTGAGTTGAAATGGTCGCAGACTGTGCTCCAAGACTCTGGAGGGCTGGTGTTTGGGGTTGTGATTGAGAGTATGCCCTTGATAAATGCTGTGCTCAGCCACAATGTATTATGGTACAGAAGAAAGCTGACTGTGTGAATATACAACATGAATAAATGGCAGCATTCTTTGTCACACATGCTAACCGTGTTTACATGAATAACTGATGGAAAATCCTCATGAGTGTGGCACCATGGTAGTTTTTGACTACTGTGAAAAAAAATACTGCATTGTTTACATTAAAAAAAGACCGCTGTTTAAAACAGACAAGGATGCAGTTTGAATACAGATCTAAAGACACAGTTAGAGCTGACAAATTGATACTTTTATAATGATCTCTTTATTTTGTTTTCCTGAGAGTTTTCTATATATTATTTCTGGGGAGTTCTTCATTTTACAAATTGGTCTCTAACGATTTGCCATTTTGCATTCACTCATTGTCCTTCAGAATCGTATTATAAAAAATTAACACTTGATTGTGGTGCTTTAATTCTTACCCAAATACTGCTCATGAATGAGCACTGTTATTTTCAGAGGTTCAGTCAAACTAATGATCACCAAGCTCAGTCTCCTACGACTGGATTAGTGAATCATCTTCTATTTTCAGTCAAGTCTAGAAATATAAACTCACCTGTGCTCTCAGATCTGAGGTCCAGTCTGATCATCCCATTCACAGACATTTAAAAGCTACAGTGGTATTTTGGTAAAGGTTGAAATCCACAGCAAAAATTCACAAATAATTATGCGGATTATGTGTATTACATATCTTCCTGTTTAATTATGCTATAAAAAACACTGTTATCATTTGTTATTTGTTGAAATGGTTACATTGTATATATAGGGTTCAGTGTAACACAGGTGCAGTGAAAGTGGAGGCCTGTGTTTCTTCAACCTATCATCCAAATTTAGTTTCAGGACTGGGACTGAGGGTATCCTCCCTTTTCACAATATTATTATATCGCAAAAACAAACAAACAAAACCTGCCTCATGCTCACTGTTTACATACAGGAGTTATATGACAGGTTATATATGCGCAATAACCAAAGGCTTTAATTTATTGTTGTCTACTGGTATCGCTGCTGTTGTTGAAGAAAACAGTGACCTGGGCCCCAAAGACTTTCATTCATTTGTTTTTAAATCTGTTATTGTCAAATGGACTTAAGAAATTACATGTATGTGTCAAAAAAGGGTATTAGCTTTATTTTAAAAAAAAGCAGACTGAATCATTATCAGTGCAATTAATTATGTAAAATTAGCTTTGTTAGGTTTTGCGTTTTTAAAAAGGTTTATATTGTCATATACAGGGCAGCAATCTACATCAGTAGTTATAGTGGCTCAGATTACAGTAGATTTTGCCCACATGTCCTTATCTGCCTTACCTCTATGCAGTGTCCCAAGAAAATGAAGTACAGTGATTGGTTAAAAAATATAAGTCAAATGTCATTACAGGATTGTAAGCACTGGAATGTAAACCCAACAAATCAAAGTTAAAAGCATTTTATGGCTATTTAGTACCATGTCACTTTTCACTCCTTTGTGTATTGATTGACTATGTTGGCTGTGGTTTCAAACCTTTCTTATTTTATTTATTTTATTTTCTATTCCAAGCAGCAACTTCCTCATGAGAATTCACAAAGCAGTACCAATCAAAGCTGTTGGTTTCAGATGGAAGTGTGTGAGAATGCAGGGACTGTACTGTTCTGATTCCCCCACCTATAAATAAAGAGCAAAGCAGATGAGTTCCTAGGCCATTCTGCCTGTCATGCAGTCATAGTGCTGTCTCCTTCATGATCACCCCTGACTGATTGCTGCTGCTCACCTCTGTCACACTAATGGAGCGGCTTCACCTCTAATAGCCCTTCAGGTAAAGGGGGTGCATTAGAACATGCAAGGTGCTCCTCTTTCTTTCATTATTCCATGATAATGCTTCCAGTGCTTCCACAGACAAACGCACCCTTATTATATGAACAAACACACTGTGCTGTGCATATACACAGCATTTGCCCTGTCCTTCAATGATTTTACCAGCAATGAAGCTCATCTCGGATGGAGCTACTATCATTTACACCACAGACAGGCATCTAATATGTAGATTTATCCTACTGTTCTATGGTTTTCACTACAGTCATTTGGCAGAATAGCAGTCACTGAACTTACATGGAATGTGTCTGCATATATATATATATATATATATATATATATAAATATATACATGTATATATATATATATAAATATATATAAATAGCTGATCACCTCTGAAGTCATGTGCCATGAGAGACAGATGGTTAAAAATAAACAAAGCAAAAGTCAGTTACCATTTTGACTTTAAGGTGGACTGATTGATTCAAACATCAACTCAAGCAATAAGCACTCAAAGCAAAAACTCAACCTTAAACTTCTACGTTGCTGTCAAATAGCGGCCAAGGACTGTATGACAGTGGCACAGAGAAAGGACATCATTCCAATGGAGAAGTTGGTCATATGATCCTTTTAACACACAACATTTATTTGGCACAATCTGGACTCTTTTTTGCTTTTTGGCAGGCTAGACATTGGGCTATAATGCCTCTCACTGGTCATTTTTATTACTTGGACAAATGCTCCTAAATTTATTTTTGTATTTGCATAGATCTATTTTTGGTCTTAAATGTGAGCAAAACACTTGCAGTGTCGAGCCCTGCATAGATGTGTGTGTTTGTACATCCTCGCCAGAGATTCGCTTATTTAGTTGTTTTTTTTTTGAGAAAAAAGGAAAAGAAAAAAAACTCTTTACAAGTTATTAAACTTTAGGAGTAATCTTTCTCACCCAGACACACACACAAACAGACATAATCCAGCATTCCCACTCATCTGCCCTCCTTTCTTTTCATTACCGTCTCCCTATGTTAACTTAAATTACTTCTCTGGTCTAAATGTTGCTGATTTGTAAAGAATTGTACAGAATTTTGCAAGTTTAAATAAATTCTTCACAAATAATATAGTTTGTCCAATTTAATTTGGCATTAGCAAATAAAACAAGTGTTCACAGAGTGATTAGAGTGATTACAGAGTGACTGTATGAGGGCTATTTTGCACAGTTCAAACACAGAGTCAACGAATATTTGCTGGTGTACCACTGGATTTTGGCTTACCCAAGCATGTGCCTAGGGCCACTGTTATTTATTATCACTGTGTCCACTTTTTTGTGTATATTGTCAAGGTATTATTACTCTGCTCTGTATAAGTTGCACAGCCACTGTAACATGAATGTTTATAAGACATTGTATTGATTTGTGAAATTAATTGGCTGCTGTTTTAATAAAATACTACACTTACCAAGATATTGACCTTATTTGTTTGTAAATTAGAAACATTGCTCTGGGTTTCCTGCTTTGGCTTTCTGTCAGACTCTAGCACCTACAAAGTAGAGAAATCAGTCAATAGTAACAACAGAATAGAAAAAACACCCAGAAAAAGAACTAAAACTAGAGTTGCATTAGCACTTCAAAGAAAAACGATGACAGAAATGATGAGGCCTGTCACATGCACTGCCAGACAGGTAATGGTTAATATGTTTTCTCGTACCTTGCAAGCCAGCAGTGCTACAGTCTGGCAGATGTCAAACAGTCAGGATAAGTGACAAGGGCTAACATATCACCTCACCTAGCCAAAGGCAAGAGTGTAGGAACTGCTTTTGCAACTTATGACTGAAAAAGGAGTAATATTTCCCTAGTCGAAATAATAGAAATAATACCCATGCCCTGAATTTGTTTCAGGTTGTCTCTATTACTGTATGCTCCTGTTTTATGTTACAAAATATGCATTTAATGACACAAAAAGTATTTAAACATTGTACTCATTAGTAGCTACAAGATGTGTCTTTCTTTAATGGGAAGAAAAGTGTCAGCACTTTTAATATATGTATCAGTCTGTGATTTATACACTATGATGTAAGAAACTGTTGATTGAGCCATCTACAATGGCTGCCCACAAAGATGACTTATGAAATGTAAGAGGATGATCAAAGTTTCAGTCATACATGTTTGAGCCTCAGGCTAGACCCAGTAATCTAGCTCTGGAACGAAGTGTTGGATGAACAACTCAATATAACAACAGTTCTGAAAGATGGGAAGTTAGTTACCAGACATATTTTTGCTTTGGATATAATTACTTTTATCTAGATTTTTAAATGATATGATCATGATATATCAGCAGGATATTTTCTTATTTTTAAAGTTAGTTTCGTGCCATGGGCTCTAATGAAACATCAGATGTTTGCCAAAACAAGACAACAGCTAGGCTAGGCGTTTGAGCCAGCTCTGGCCCTGGCTCAAAGAACAGTAGAGGGTTGCCTGAAACATCTGGAACCAGTGAGTCAGCATGCTACTGAAACCTTCCTAACATAAAAGATAGCTGAGACATGGAGACTAACTTTGTTTGGCCAAGAGGTAGGGGACTGTTCTGTTCCTGCGGCTGGTGCCTGGTCATTTGTAAACTGGACATATTTGATGAATATTAACTCTTGCTGCTTTTTGGACTGACTGGAAATAAAAAGCTCAGTGTTTACATTGAACATGCCGTTGTTGTCAGGTTTTTCGTCATCATAATCCTCAGTGTACTCAAAACCCTTTAAACCTCAGGGATGCTTTTACATTAACTTTTATGATCAACAGTTTTTGTCGATTTCTTTTGAACAAAGCAGAACGACACATCTTTGTATCATATCACAATGCACTGGCAGTTGGACAGATTTATAAAACAGAGACAAAGCTGTACTTTTGCATGGTTAAAGTGAAGACAAGACTTGGATAAAAAACAACAAAGAAGAAAATAAGTAAACAAGGTAGAAACTGGTATAAGATAGCTGAGTTAGCACACAGAGGATGTTTTGATTTAAACGTAATGCTAATATTATTGTTTGTGAGGATGTCACAAAGCATCCCAATCTCTTTTTTTTTCTTCTTAAAAGCTGGACGGATACCCTTGTAGAACAGATCAATCTCCACGGAGATCTGTCCATGTGTGATGGAGATAATGTTAGTTGGAACGCAGGCTGACATGTCACCAGCCTGTGTCTCGATAACAGTAAGGGGGCAAGGACAAACTGCAAATTTCCAAAAGGGAACAACCAACACCCCTTTTTAAACATGAAAAGAGAAAGCTGTACGTTAACTAAAGAGGCCAAATGAAACTGTCATACCTTTACATTAAGTAGTTGAGCGAAGAGGAGAGAAAGTGTGACCTTTTTTTTGTTCAATGGAAACATGAAAGTCAATGGGATTTCTTTGGTGTGACAGGTTGCATTTGACTTTTTTATTGTTGGTCATTTTGATGGACATGGTCATCTATAGGTTCTCAATCCATAACTACTCATTATTTTTATTTTCATTTTTAAATAATGTGACACAACCCATATTACAGTATGTGACTACAACAGAAATTTCACATTTTTTACAATAGTAAGAGTAAATTAAAATCCACTGTTCTTCAGTTGTTTAGTCTGAACTCAATTCCTTTTCCCTGGTCTACATTAACTTAAACTTGGTACTCTCTTGAGTGTAATAAGCCACATCAAAGGAGATGTCTGTAAAGGTGATAGCTAATAGGAATTGTGTCACTGTCTTGGACAGACAACTTATCTCTAAAAGTATTTTAGTAGTGTTTTACTCTGATGCCACAACATGTCTCCAGGGGAAGTGATCGGAAGTTGAAAACACTCTCTGAATCTGGGATTTCCTAGGACTGGGATTTTTCAATCAAGCAAGTAACCCAAAATAATCACAGACACACTCCAAGGCCTACAGTCAGTAGCTCTGTCTGTTTCAAAAAAGCAAGAAAGGATGGTGCCCAAGTGCTTCAAGGAAATATTTTATAGATTTATTAACTCCTTAACCTGTGTGCAAAATGGAAAAGGTCTTTGCCTGTGCGAGTGTGATGCCACAAATTACAAAGACTAATTGGACATCCTCTGCCTCTCCTGAAGAACCAAGTTACTATGGATCCTTTACTTTAAGTTTCTCATAAGAAAGACTTTAAAAATACTCCAAAATAAAAAAATAATAAGATTTTTTTGTTTAACTTTGTTTTTATACAGTTCAAATTTCTTAAATACTAAATCCAACTTGCTCTAGTTATATTTGAATTTAAGATTTGGGGAAATACTAAGACATCTCCCCCTTCAGTAGAGGAACATAAAAACATACTTTAGTGACAAAGTTTGCACAGATACAATTCAATATTGGGAAGGGTGCATAAAAAAGGGGGAAAAAAAACTTTTTTTGCTTGTAGAATAAAAATATACAAATAGCTTTTCTGCTTTAAGTTAAAATGATCTCTGATTCAAAGCCCCATTATACAACTATATTGCCTTTATCTTAAAGACATTAAAGTCATGATATTGGTAGACTTGTAATTGGGTGATTGGTGTACCTGTGTCAATCACTCTACACTCTACACTGTCCCAAATGTATTTGACTGCTCTACCTAAACTCTCTGTGATTTAAGCATTTCCTCACATTTACAAATTCATCTTAGCAAGTCTGAATCATGGATCAATATGGAGTTCTGCATGTCAGCATTATCAAGACATTTGTCAACAAGCCAAGTAAACATTTACTGTTAGATTATATGCACTGGTAATGGTAGCTATTTACGCTAATTGCTATGGAGTCCTCTATTTGACTGACTGTTTCATCATGGGTGTACTTGCATGTACTATGCATGTCCAGACACATGGCAGACTGTAGGAAGTTTTTTTTTTAGATATTTATCAGAACATGGGTGGCTAAGGGTGATGTTTATTTGCTACATGAAAGACAACCTTAAGTTGTATTTTAAATGCCTTCTTACAGGCAACCAGCATTTTCTGCATGCCTGCCACACACTAGCTGACTACTCTGGAAGATTTGTTGTGGCTTTGGCTAGTTTTGTGGTCATTCAACACCAAATGGGCAGATGAAAAGACAAGCTTAAAAAACATTTACGTTGCTTAAAACTCTGCCTCACTCTTAAGACACTGTTAAAGCAGGGAAGGCAAAGTACTCCTTTGGCCTTATGTCAATCAACTGCTACAGACCCAGATCCTTTTCAAAACCATAATTACTGTTATTAACCCAATTGCCAACACTATGACTGACCTCTCTAGAGACAGTTTGTGAAAAAATTCCTTAATTTATCATTACCAAGATAGCTGACATTAAAAGGCAAGTCCCCCCTTCTTTTTTATTGCTATTTATTTCATCAGTCTGAAGCTCTGTCTTTTCCCTTTCTGCAAGATAGAAGCCCACAACATACCCCTCTGACCACATTCCTTCACTCCTACTAAAATAGTCAGTTGATGCTGTGGACCCTGGTGTATTAATTGGAGTCTCTCCTCAGATTACTTTCCCCCACAGCACACAGCAAACACACAGCAGGTAAGTTAAAATTCAATAATGACTTATTATTGGCAGCAGATAAGAGGAACAGTGCTATTTTGATACTTTTAGATCTTAGCGTGGCATTCACTACATTTAGCTGTGGTCTGCTTATCTGGTCTGGTCTGCTTGTGCTGCTCCTCTTTCTCTAAATGTACTCCCTGTGGCTCCTCATTGGGAACCATGGTTTCTCTTTTTGTTGCTTGCTGATGATACTCTGCTATACTTCACCCTCAAAAAACACAGCCTTTATATGACTGTGTTCAGGACATCGAGGTTTGGATAGGCCAAACTTTCTCATGATAAACAAGCTTAAAAAACTAAAACTGTCTGAAAAAACCTGAAAAAATATGAAAGAGTAAGTAATGCTTTTCTTACATCTCACCTTGACTACTTTCACTGCTTGTGTATGGGCCTCAGTCCTCTCTTTCATCTCCCCAGTAAATGCAAAATGCTGGTGCAAGTTTTTCAACTGGTTTCTTGTTAATTCCAACCTTTTCCCTTGTTTTTGTATCTATCCACTGGCTCCCTATCAATTTAATTGATGGCTGCTCCATTATTTGAGTTACCTTTCATACTCATTTTTCTGTCTAAAAAGCACTTCGTGGTCTTGCTCTTTCCTACCTGTCTGACCTTTTAATTCCCTGCACCCCAACCAGGTCAATCAGCTCTTTTGTCACTTGTGGTTATCCCAGATTTCTGAACAAAAGCTCACATGCATCCCTGCTTTCTCTTTTGTGGGCCCAAGCCTATGGAACAAACTGCCCCACAATATTAGTTCTGGCCCTGATACCAACTTACGCAAGACCAGTGAAGGCTACACAATTTTCTTCAACTTTGATTGTTCCAAAGTGACACTATTATTTTACCTTTTAAAATGGTTCTTCATCAGTTTTTTCCATATTTAAAGTTTCTTGGTCCTCTGATTTTGTACATATGCCATATTTTTCTACATGCTAATTGTTTACGCATCTACCTGGTGATGTACAAGTTAATGGATGGAAAAAAATTAAAAAAGATTTAATACGTTCTATCTTTTTGGTGTATTTTATATCCTCTGTCATAAATCACTACACATAGTTTTTGAGGTGAGTGACAGTTTGTAGAGCAGTTTGTCCAGTTTTTGATAGTTGCTCAAACAGTGGCTCTTCTCTATATCAAAGTATCTTTAGGCAAAACACTAAACCTCAAATTGCACCTGATGGCTGTTCCATCTGTGTTTGAATGCATGTGTCTGTTCTTGATTTGCATGCTGGTACTAAGTGGAAGCCCGTGCTATCACTCCTCAAGATTGTACCTGCACCTGATTTCAGTGTACCAGATAAGTACTTTTGCAACATTAAGATTAAATTAATGATAAAATATCAAATTAAGTTTTGGGTTAAGTCATCCACATTCTCACTTTGTTTTGTCCTCCTTTGCATTATATCATTAAGCCTCTCCCTACACTATACAATTATTCTCATAATACCTGTGGAGGAGCAACTTATGATAATGGAAACTTCTGTCTCTTGGTTAACCAAGAGAATCAAGTCCACTTAGGACAGTGGGTGGAGGCTCTGGTGTGGGCCCAGGCTACCTACTTGCTGTTATCTTTTTATGTAATCTTAATTTACACAAGCCTGAGCCTCCCAGACAGGTGTGATAGTGTCTATCTAATTCCCTGACTTTTTGTGTTAGGATCAGGAAACACTAAGCTGAAAGTTGGCTGTCGCTACTTGTTGAGCTTTCAGTAAGCATCAGTGACACTGCATCAGCCTGTTGTGTCCAGTGGGAGTCAGGCCCCTGTTGTCAGGTTTTCAGCTGTCTGGACAAATCATTACTTTGATTGTCTGTTTGCTAGTTAATCAGTGACAAAGGTAAACAAACAATGTAGAAGTGAAAAGGACACACACAGAGGGCTCTTCTTATTCTTGCACACCACTGCCTTCATTCTAGTAATTGGATATTTTTTTGACAACATGGCTGTTTGGACGACGACTCCAAAGACCAGCTGATCAACCTGGTTTATGAGAGGCAAGCTCTGTACCCATTTTCAGTGCCCTGTTTTGGGTTGTCATTACGTCCTAACAGGCTAAATAGCTTCCAAATAGCACTTCCTGTCCTTGTTGCAACAAGAACAGACATAAACCGTGCAGTCACAGCCTGATGACATTACTTGGACATGCTCACTAGGTATTATAGTTAACTTTGTTAAACTTTATTTTTCAGAGAAAGAGCTCAGGAAGAGGTGGAGTTTTTGAAAACCCAGTACACCCAAAAACTTGCACCATCAGGAAGTCCCAGAGCACAGAAGACTGGCATGCAAAAGCAGTTGACTGCAGCTTCTGGAGCCACATACAAAATGAAGAAAGGCACATCCAACCTTACCCTCAAGGTAACATAAACATTTTGTTGTTGAGTAAAAATACTGTTCTTGTTATGCTTTTTCAACTTACTGTAAGTCACCTTGGATAAATGACATTGGCTCAATATAAAGACAAACTTGCCAAGGCACTGACTGTGTCTAGGTGTTCTGCTCAATTGTAGCCATTCAGTCTGCTATTGTCTTCTTCTATATGCCATAAAGTGCACATTTGGCATCTGAATGAAGCCCAATTCATGAACACTGTAAACTACATACATACTAATTTCCAATAAGTGAAAGATGATTGTCTGGGTGTGGTTGTCTGGTCCCCAGTCACATGTAGCCTTTCATACATTAGCCTTGGTTTCACTCTCCCATTGTTTTCCACAATATACCTTGAAGTACTCAACTGGAATCTAAATAAGATCCAAATACTGTACATCACAGACTACATACATACAAATTTCCAAGAATTTCAGGGTATTGTTCTGCCTAAATTATGACAATGTGCTGTTGTTGTTTTGAATGCTTGGATGATAGTTTTTGGATTCCATGGTATTAAATCCACCCTCATTGTGATTTTTTAAGTAACTGTTAGTGACTGCTGCTGACTCTGATTCACCTTCGGACAGCACCAGAACTGAGGCCCAGACCAGCACCAAACAGGAGCCCCCGCTGGATGTGCTTACACCAACATCACCTCTTGTTTGATCAACCATTCATGAATCCATAATTGCAAGCCTGAAACACTGGAACAGTAGGCTTTGCAGCAAACAAATGTGCCTAGTGCCACATTTTCAGCATGAGGTGGACAACCTGCTGTACAAGCATTCAATGGACCAGATAAGGCAACCAACAGATACTTTTATTTTGTAAATTGTGGTTGTACTAGTTGAAACCCATGTATGTAATTTATACATACATTTCTCTCTCTTTTTGAACATATTCATTGTACGTCATTTCTGATAATAAATCCCTGTGTTTAGTAAAGCATGCTTTTCCTTTTTTTTTCACTATATCCTGATGATAACATTAACATTTAAGGAGGACTACTGTGTTATTAACATTTTGTTTTAAATCTCTTATAACGTCTAAAATTAAAAACATTTTCATTTTAAAACCTACTAGCCGTTAGAATTGCTGGCTAAATTTTGTCCCACACTGCATATGTATATATGTATAGGGAGATGCATAAATATGGAATGGTACACTTACAACTAATCAATCTTGTGGAGTGAAATATGAACTTGAATACATATCACTGTTAGTCTACTAACCTAGAAAGATTTATTGACACTGTTGATCTGTGAGTATTTTTCATTATTTTTTTAATGTTATGTTATCCAGCACTTTTTCTACATCACTCTTGAGAAGTGGAACAAAACATGATGCAGTACTGAAAAATGCTTTTCTAATAATAATAATATCTACATGGGTATAACTAAGTGTTGATTTTGTTGTAGTGAGGAGACAATAAGCTTCCGACTTTTTATACAACAATGATTAAATGACATAAAAGGGAATTGTAGTGCTTCATTCTTTCTTGATCCTTCTCAGCAGCTACACTTTTTCACTTCTCTCAGGCCCATATATGCAAACATGCCAAAGAAATCTACAGTAATGCACACAAAAATAAATGATTAAAAAGATAACCATAAAATATGTACAGAAAGGTCAAGTTGTCTAGTCTGTTTGTGCAGTCCAAACTTGTAGTAAACTTAGTCCTTCTCCTTTGTGCTCAGCTACCTTGTCCTATATTCTGCCCCACTGAAAAGGCACTACACGGTTATCTGACATGAAATAACAGCACAGTTCATGCCTGTATCACATGGCTCTAGCTGTTGCATTAATGGTGTTTGGCAGGCAGGCTCACTGTAGGTCATGGTCTCCTGAGACTGTGTCTTTATGTGGTCCTTCCTGGGCCACAACTTCCTCCATGTACACCTCACCACTCTTGGTTCCCAAGAAGTTATGCAGAGCACAGCAAGCCAAAACACTGTCCTCCACTTTGGCAGTGTTCACAATCTTTATGGTAGTCAGAAAGACTCGCAAACAGTTGGCCAAGATACCAAAAGCATTTTCGACGACCATCTGAGCTCTTGACAGCCCGTAATGTGGTTTGCATATGGCCTCATCAGGTATTGCTTCAGGGGAAATGCCTTATCTGCTACAATACAGCAGTACAGATCCATCTGGTCAGAACCAGGAGGTGGTGCAGGAGCAGGGATGTTGAATGTTCTGTTCTTTAGATGTTGGATCCTGCATCCTCCAAAAAATTATAAATAAATAATAATTTAAAAAAAAATCCTCTTGTTTTTAATGACAATTTTATTACTCATGACAGTACTACACTCGTCAACATCAGAAAAGGAAGTGCAGTGATTGAATTGGGCGGGTGGAGCCTTTTCCGGGCTGACAGAACACAAGACTCCAGTAAGATGAGAGGAGGCGGACTCTGTGTGTACATTGATGATGCTTGGTGCGCAGGTGCAGTCAGAGTGGATGGAAAATGTTCCTCTGAGGTTGAATTTTTACTGCTGAGATGTCGGCCATATTACCTGCCCAGAGAATTCACCAGTGTGTTTGTTGCTGCTGTTTACTTTCCAGTGGATGCAAATTCAAAAAATGCACTCCAGGAATTATATGAGGTCATCAGTAGTCACATGAAAAACAGACAGATGCTGTTCTTATAGTTGCTGGGGATTTTAATCAAATGGACCTCAGAACTGTTTTGCCTAGATTCCACCAGAACGTCCACATCTCCACCAGAGGAAACAATACACAGGACCATGTCTACACCAATGTTCCTGGCAAAGTGTGGACAGATGAAGCTACAGCAGCTCTACAGGACTGTTTTGAATGCACAGACTGGCAGATGTTCAAAGATGC
>JAQNCA010114955.1:0-18460 GCA_029783725.1 Acanthurus tractus | reverse complement strand
CCCCCCCCCCCCGCGCCCCGCCCCCCCCCCCCCCCCCCCCCCCCCCCCCCCCCCCGCCTGAACGCTTTCTATGTATGGTGTTATGGTGCTTACCTACTGTACACTGTGTGTGTTATGTGTCGTGATGAACTGTAAAAACAAATTTCCCTATGGGACAATAAGGTCATCTATCTTGCTAAAGCCTGGCTAAAATTCCTCATACAAGCCGTAGTTATACAAACGTCACATAACTGACTAGCGACAGCTTTCTTTAGTATCTTGGAGGGATGAGATTTGATTAGATATAGGTCTGTAGTTGGCTAAGACTTCAGGGTCAAGGGTTGGTTTTGTACTCAAAAGTTAAATAACATCTATTTTAAATGACTGGGGCATAAACCCCATTAATAAAGACAGATTTATCATATCTTGTAGAGAAGTGCTAACTAGAGGCAAAGTGTCTTTGATTAGCCTAGTTGGGGTGTGATTAAGGAGACAGGTTGATGGTTTGTTTTTTATTTATCTGGCTTCACAGCTGTCTCTGAGGTTATCTTGTTTAAGGAAAGATCAGTACAAGTGGAGGGCAAGAGTTGATAGATTTCGCTCTAATCATTGTGATTTTGTCCTTAAACAAGCTTAAAGACTTCTAAGAGAGGGAGAAATACAGGGTTCAACAGAGCTATGACTCTCTGTCAGCCTGGCCACAGTGCCGAAAAGCAACCTTGGATTTTTTTTTGTAAATTTCTGTTTGTGAGAAGTTGTAGGTTGCCCCAGCTGAGTGGAGGCCGTTTTTATACATTTTAAGACTCTTCTGTCAGGCTGAATGAGATTCTATCAGATATGTGGCACGCCATTTCCTTTAAGTTTTATTGGCGCCTACTTTAACCTATGGGTTTGCAGATTTTACCACAGAGCTCGCTTACTATGTTTTATAACCTTCTGTTTAAGAGGAGCAATCCAGTCAGCATCATATGTAAAGCTCCTGCAGCACTGTCAACCAAATCATTCATTTGGGAGGGGCTTAAGTTTACATAGGAGTCCTCTTATAATGAAGCACGGCACAGAGTTAAATGTCAACGACATCTCTTCATTAAATTTAGCTACAGGAGTTGGGGGGCTAATGTAAAATATGGAAAGTAATAAATAACAGCCCAAGCTGGCACTTCTTTTTTTTTTACATCCTGATAATTTACTTACTCTCTCTGTTTTATGTGTATTAAAACGGCTTAATGCAAATGAATTGAGAAGAAAGGCCCCTTTCTCTTTTCTCTCTTTCCTCCCTCCATCTCTCCCAGATACATAGGATCTTTAGATCTAGTACTATTTGCTGATTTTCTTTATTTTCCTCCTCCTTATGAGCAAAGCAGGTCAAGCTGTGTCACTTTTTAACAGCACAATCGGTTTATTATGTTTGTTTTTGTGTTCTGTTTGTTTGTCTGTTTGTTTGTGGAGGGAATGGGATACCAGACGGAGCCAATAAACGTACCTTTCAAACAATGGATCAATGAATAAATTAACCATGATTACATTGAACCTTAACAGCATAAATAATCCTATAAAGCGGAAAAAGATCTTAAATTACCTCAAAAGCCATAAATGTGATATTGCTTTTTTTTGCAAGAAACCTACTTAGCTTATAATGAACATGAGAAATTAAAACGTGACTGAATAAACTTTCAGGAAATAAAGACGACCAGGGCCAATTGGTTAAAATAAAATGTGATATTAATAAAAATCACTATACCTTAATTAGTTTCTACGGGCCTAATATTGATGATCCCCAGTTCTTCAGAGAACTCTTATTGGACTTAAAACAGGTACAAGGCCAGTGCATAGTGAGTGGAGACTACAACCTGGTCTTAGATCCCTTGACTGACCGCTCTACCAAGGCCACACATTCCTTATCAACTGCTGCCTCAACTCTGAGAGAAGGTATGAAAGAACTTTCCCTTGTGGATGCCTGGAGAATTAAATACCCCAGCCAGAGAGAATATTCTTTCCACTCTAAGGTCCATAACTCATACTATGGGATAGATCTATTTCTCACATCCAGAACCCTGTGTGTGAAAATGGTGGAATGCTCATATCTTGCTTCAACCCTATCAGACCACTTTCCCCTGAAGATGAGTCTTGGAAACACCTCCAGTCCCCCTGCTCCCTTTAGATGGAGGTTAAAGCCCCATCTTTTGAACGACCAGACCTTTAATGAATACATATGCAATGAAATGAATTTTTTTTTTGGAATGCAACAGAGACACAGCCTCACACAGTGCAATATGATAGCATATATTAGAGGTATGACTCTCTCTTTCACTGTCCAAAATAGAAAAAAAAGCAAAGTAAACTCATTAGCCTGGAGCAAACTATCCATAAACTAAAAAAAAGAACATGCACAGACTAAAAAAAACACTGAAATAAA
Source organism: Acanthurus tractus (assembly GCA_029783725.1). Taxonomy (NCBI): domain Eukaryota; kingdom Metazoa; phylum Chordata; class Actinopteri; order Acanthuriformes; family Acanthuridae; genus Acanthurus; species Acanthurus tractus. The sequence goes on along the minus strand of JAQNCA010114955.1, from coordinate 16,065 downwards.
CCACTTATTGACACAAAAGAGATTAAAAAACTGTAATTTGTGCTCACATAAGGCAGAGGCAGATATGGCTAGAACCAGATATCACTATGATGAAAAGGAGAGAAAACTGGCAAACTACTTAGTTGGCAAATCAGAAAAGAGGAAAATGCAAGAATTATACATAAAATTAAAAATAAAGAGGGTGAAATGATCTCAGATCCAATCGGAGTTAACAAGTGCTTTGAAGAATTTTATTATGACCTTTATAAATCACAGGGTGACATAGAGCCCCTACCGTGTAGGAGATTCTTTTGTAACAGCCTGGTCTTTAAGCTTAGTGAAGAAAACAGAAGGCAACTGGATGCAGAAATTACTAAGGAGGAAGTTATACAAGCTGTAAATAAGCTTCAAATAGGGAAAGCAGCGAGTCCAGATGGATTCCCTGCAGAATTTTTTAAAAAGTTCCTGCCCATCTTGGTGGACCCACTTATAATTTGTTATGTCCCTGATCTTTGTGATTTTGAGGCTTTTGTCTTGTGGTTTCCTGTATTATTTTGACAGTCTTGTCTATCCCTGTTTTCATGTCCTGTTAAGTTCCGTCCTTGTGTTGATTAGCTGCCCTGCCCTAATGTGTATCACCTGCGTTGATTATCCCACCTGTGTCTGAATACCCTTGTGTGTATTTAGTCTGTGTATTTCTCTGTTACCATTGTCTGATCGTTATGTCCATTTTGTGTCTTGATGTGTCATGTAACGTTTTTCATGTAGTGTAGAGTTTGTGGCCTGCTTAGTCAGCTTCTGTTTAGTATCGTGAGTATTCGTAGAAAATAATTAGAATTGGAATATTTACGCTTTCACTCTGTGCAAGGCCAGAGTTGTGTTTCTTTGTTTTTTATTTATCAGCTTGTCTTTAGGAATAAAAAGCTCGCCTTAAGCTGAAAGACTGTGTTGTTTGGAGTTTGTCTACACCTGGGTCTTCATCTGCAAAACCGTGACAACAAATATGCTTAATGAGTCACTTGAAACCGGTAGGCTACCCCACTCTATGGAGGTGGCCACTTTAAATGTGTTTTTAAAACCAGACAAGGATGAACAACATTGTAGCTCCTCCTAATGTTTCATTTAAGGTTCTATCCAAACTACTAGCACTAAGGCTAGAGAAAGTCATCATCAGCTTAATTCATGTTGATCAGACTGGCTTTATTAAAGGCAGACAGGGCTCAGATAATCTCCAAAGACTATTTCACCTCATCCATGATTCCTCCAAAACCTGAGGATAGACTAGTCTTCTCTATGGATGTGAAAAAGGCATTCGACCGGACCGGCCTTTCTTATGAATGAAATGAATTTTGGTACTAAGTTTATAAACATTGTTAAAACATTATATAGGGCCCCCAAAGATCAAATTGCTACAAATGGAGTGCTATCTAGACCAACTGACCTTAAGAGGGGCACGAAGCAGGGATGCCCACTATCCCCCTGAATGGGGAAAGGACTTGAATGCCAACTACAAGAATCAAGAATGGGAAACAATTCTTAGGAACTCACAAACCTTCTTAACTTCAACTAAACACAGACTGATTCAATTTAATGTCTTGCATCGCACATATTACACCCCTCATAAATTACACCATATGTATCAACCTGTCTCTCCATGTTGTCCAAGATGGACGACCGAGAATGGCAATCTAACCCATATGCTATGAGACTGTAAGAGCTTTCAGCCTTTTTGGTGAGGTATCCATACCATCTTATCCAAAACACTCCAAAAAACAGTCACTGCAGACCCCCTGGTAGGCATTCTTGGGGACCTAAACAGACTTCACAACTTCACACTGTATCAGTAAAAGTTTATTTTATTATCCATTACAGCCACTAAAAAAATACATTTTAACAAACCAGAAATCCACAACACCACTATCTTTGAAACAATGGTGGAATGAAACCCTATCATATTGTACTCCAGAAAAAATTACGAATCGTGTGAGGGGAAAACCAGAGCATTTTTTTCAATATATGGGGACCTCTGATGAAAACAATTCCACAAATTGAAGCTTTCATTGGCTGAATGTGATTGTATGTATAATTGTACAGAACTGCTTTCAACTGATCCTCACGATCAATGTACCCTTACTCTGTGCTGTCTGGTGGGGGGTGGGATAGGGTGTGGCATTGTGTCTTTGTGATCTGTTTGTTCTATATGTTTTGTAAGTGATACAATTGTGAATAAAAATACATTTTTTAAAAATTACCTACAGCACTATCAGATAGGAATCAAGTGCATGTGCAAGGCTGCAGCTAATAATAATCGCCAGTCATTTTATTTGTGAAATTTCTATTGATTTTTCTATTGAATTTCAAGGTGTGACTTTGAATCTTGCTAGAATAACATCAGCTCTCTGGCTGAAAGCTGAGCTGAAAGGTTTAGTCAGCTGAGTTGACTAGTTTATATTCCGTTGCTTAGTTGTTTTTATTGGCCTTCTTTCTTACTGGAGTACTGAACTACCTTTTCATTACATAAGAACCTTATGGGGTTGTGATGATTATTTCAGTTATTATTAAGGCTCTCAGGTGTTGCTTGAGACACAGAGTTGTTGCTTGTTAAAAACTTTCAGTTTTAACAGCAACATACACATCTCCCTCATCCAAACACCCTCATTCACTATTGAATCTTTTATTCTCAACACCTCATGCTTTCTGTGATTAGTTGCGTTATGTTTCTTTCAATAAAAAGTAATGGGCACTTTAACTTGACTGGTCTCTCCTTTGTCACAGGCATTGAGCCAATTTGTGGCCATTGGGGTCTTGTACTTGGGATTTTCAGGATATTTTTATGAGTGAGTTTAGTTTCAAGCATGTATGAGACAGGACAATTCTGAATAACGTCCCTCACAGCCCCTCATAGAGATGACTAAAACAAAAACATTTACAACAAGAGTTGGCATTTTTTACCTTTTTTTTTTTTAAGAAGCCATGGGTACTGTTTGAAACTGGCCTTTCCTCACTGATGTCTTGTTCTGCATATTTTTTATTTAATTCTGAAATTATGACAGCTGCTGAAAAACCAAAGTGTAATAAATAGACAAGATTTTGCTGAGGACCTGAGTGTAATAAGTTACATGATAAGCTAGCTGATATGTAGCATAAGTGCACTTACCTGAGTTTTGTTGTTTACCTTTTGTTTACCTTTTAAAAACAAAAATGTGATTTTAATTTAGCAAAAAGTCTGACGCTTAATGTACCTGACACCTTATCCATGTCAACACTCTGTTCAGTGTTCCTCGTACTAAGCAAAAGTTAGCAAAAATGCACAACTAGATAAAGGTCTGTTTCAAAGGGTGAACACTGTTTTTCCTGCCAAGGAGAGGATATTTCCACTGGAGCGTGTAACAAATATTTGCGCACTACTGTGGAATTTTACAGCAAGAGACTATAGCAGACAACGCAGTCACTGCGGGATGGACCCAGCCTCCTCCCCTGCTCTGGTGAGTTGACGCCATCTTACTTTTTAGGCTAAATCATGTATTTATTATTTCATGGGTTGAGCTGGACAGGTGAGGTGAATAGCAACTGGCGATTCAGTAAAGGAGTGGTGGGTTAGTTCTGTGTGTGTGAACTCGACTATTGGTGGTATTTTTTGTTTACTCTGGATGGTGGAATTCAGAGCACTGGCACCTTGCCTCAATACTTTGCTAAAAACTTGTAAGAATCCAAAATCAGATCCAAGAAGTAGGGTGAAAACTGGACTAAAATGTGCAAGATGGAAAAACTTAGTGCTGACAACGACTAATAATGTTGTTCTATGACAATTGTACCTGTACTTTCCCAATTATTCACTATATCAACTTAAAAGGTAAAGACATATGAATATTGCTTTTCACAACCTAATTCCACTGACCCCCTAGTTATTGCTGGGCCCAGTCATTACTCATCAAGCCTCTTTGCTCACTTACCTCCTCTGCACCCACTAATTTAATCTTCAGGTCTCTGATGATAGACTCATTCTTGTATTTCCTCTCTGTAAGCTCTTTGCAGGAGGCCTCCAGTTCAGTCAGTCTACCATGAAGCTGCTGGTTGCTCTTTTTATGAGCACCCTCCAGCTCCAGACGGAGATGTTCAGTCTGCTGCTGAAACCTGCTCTGTAACTGAAAGACACAATAGACATGATAAATAATATTTCCGACCATCACAGCATAATTGACTTCTGCGCTGTTAAACCATATCCTTTATAATGTCCACAAGAAATAATTGCTTCCACAAACAAATTCACTTAATACGTTACATTTGGCAGAGCTTAAGATCTATGTGAAAGCGACAAAAAGAAATTTATAGCAGTTGTTGAGAATCAACATAGGTAATACTAGGCATGTGCTGATCTGACTGGATCATATATCAACTAATAACAGAATTTCACAATAGTTTTTTTCTAAGTCTATATTAAGATCTAACTTACCATCAAAATTAGGATTTCATAAAAAACATCTATAGCGTTTGTGTTGTACACACAGAATAAAAACTAAGGTTTGATGCAACCAAGAGTGTTTACATATGATTTAAAACGACGGTATCAACATTAAATGAGTGAGCACAAGGCTGATATCTACTTTATGTATTTTCTTTCATTTGTAACCTAGATTAAGCATACTGTGCTACTCTGAACAGAAAGTTAGCCGTGCTTCAAACAGGCAAACATCTTTTGCACAACCACTGCTGAAAGCCAGAGCTATGCAATGTAATGGGTATAAGTGATGGCCTACATGCTGCTGTTTTATGTTCCAAAATGCAAATTCAACTTTTGGCAGTGTCTGAAATACGTATTTTTTCAGAGCACTGGTTTGTAACTGTGATCTTTCTGCCAATTTTAAATGATTATTGAGGTAGTTGATAATTTTCTTGTTAACAAGTTGTTTATGCTGGTGTATCACTATTGTGGAGACATAACCCCTCAGCCTTTCATTACATTAGCTGCTCCCTGGCAATCAGATCATGTCAAGTCAGAGAACCAACAAACAGCAGATAAACATAGAAACAATCAATCTCAACGACTAAATGCACTTAAATAACATTTGCATAAGAAACATAGTCCAGTGCAGACAAGAAGTCTTACCTCTACAACTTTTTCTCTCTCTGATTGTAACTCCTGAGAATGACGACTGGACAGGCTGCTGGACTGACTTGTCCACTCTGAGCGCAGTTTGTCCAATTCTTTAGTCTTTTCAGACAAAGTCTGTGAGCATAATTAACATAAAGTTTCATGATGTTTAAACATATACATTCACATCTAAAAGTATCTGTTGTCCACAGCTGCTTTACACTCACTGAAAACATTTTCCTTCAGCTCATAAAGACAACCTGAAAATTAACCCATTGCAAAAGGATGTTGCACATAGTTTAAGCAAGATATTTCGTGAAGCTGTATGGCTTTTCTAAGATCACATTAATCAGAAATGGGGTTATTGACCGAACTCACAAACACAACCTGGTATTCAGCGACAGGTTTAGTCCTTTCCATTAAACATCAACCACAGACTTCTACACTTAGGTGCAACACGTATGTGGCAATTATTTATTCTATTCTTCTGACCTGTGTCCCTGTGACATGGGGGCCCGCATATTCAGGGTTTAAAGTACATTGATGTGTTTTACTCTCTTTTCTTCATGATTTGATGTTAAGCATGCATGTGTGGGCAGGTGCAGGGTGGGATTGATGTGAAATGTTTCACTCTTTCTGTTGTAAAAATTACAAAAAATGTTTGAATTATTAAATCCCTGTAGCCACCTGCAGAGGGCTGCGAAAGAAAATATTGCTAAATCTGTAGCCTCTGATGTGTGGCCCCATCAGAATGCAATCAACACAGCCTTGTCTTACACCAGGCTGCAAAAAAGCATAATCATACACACCTCTAAAGGCATGACTTAGATGATTTTTATCAAGGATTCTGCCTGTTAATGCTAAAGATGCAGGGATTTATTGCAACAGCAATTAGCACAAGTTCGACCTTAAAGCCTACCTGTTGAGCATAACTCAGCTGCCTGGACAGATCATCTTTCGTCTTCTTCAGCTTCATCTCTAGGGCTTGCTTTTCTGCCTGCCACATTATAAAAGCAAGTCTTTATACATATAACCCAGAAAATGCTTTACCAAGATACTTTCAATAAAACTATTACTTTCACAATTATCAGCTTAGCATACACTTTCCAAGATATAAGAGTAAAGATTTACACATCTGTCAATTTCCTAGATAAAAGATAAATCTTCTTCTGATCTGTTTATTAGTTACATGTTATAATCTCTAAATAAACTAGAAGTAGGGCTGTACCAAATAGTTGGAAAAATAGTTACAATAGTGAGTTCTTTGTTCAATTAATGTACAGGGGGGAGGGAAAATGAAAGACACTGTTAAGAGAATGTACAGCCTTAAACACAGCAATACAAAAGAATCTATTAAACAACTGCTTATATGTGAAAGCAATATATAAGCAATGTAAAAAAAAAACATTTCAAAAAACACCATTTGCAATTTTTTGGATTAACATCTTCCCTTTTAGAACCCAATAAGTCAAAATCAGTTTGATCAGACTGATTTGAAATTTGGAATTCAAAGCTATATTCAAAAATGCCCTGACAGTTTCATGATGAATTATGCTGAATAATCCAACCTTCAGAGAGGACAGACACACGGCCAGATAGTCTTTAACCTCTTTGTCAGAGCCTTGAGCAAGCCATAAACACAGGTGGTTCAGATGTTTGAATGCATTTGTCTCTACAACACTGAAGTTAGCGGAACCTTCAAGCACTGGAGACTGACATGATAAGTGAAGAAGAAACCTGTAAAAAAAAAGATAATAAACAGTTATGTTGGGTTAAAGGCTGTTTTTACTGGAATACATTATAATAAAAGATGTCTTAAATATGACTGGACAATAATACAAGATTTTTTAACTACATCCACAACAGTAGGCTTTGGATATTTTTAATATATGTATAGATTCAACAATGTTTCACAAAACAGAAAAAGGCACAACAGCAGCCAGTTTGCACATGAACATGCACACCCATTTTCCACAGCAAACACTGTCTGAGCTACCAGCAAAGAAAGAGAGCGCAAATGTAAAAGTCCTCTGGAGAAACAAAAATGAAGTGAATTCAGGCCCTGAATTTTAGTGAGGTATTACAGGTATTGCACAAAAAAATCAGCAAATTCTAAGTATACAATATATTATGAAGATTTATAATACAGGAAAAGCCCTTATACATTTGCAGTGATGTTTACATATGTTCGGCTAATGTTTGAACCAGAACAGAATGTGCTGTATAACTTTGTTCATCCCATTCAGGGGGGTACAATAAAGTTTAACATTTGCTAAGTTAACTTCTTGTTGAAATGCTCATAATATTGATGCTTTCCACGTCTTCCTGCTCTACAACACCTAATTTGATTGGTCAAACATTTGATCGAGTTAACAAGGACAAGATGAAAACATGTTTTTGGGTTCTTGGATTCAGAAACTAAATTACATTAAGTGAACACTGCTCATGTACTCTTAGCTAACCCCCTTTTGAAAAACGAAATTCAAGCCCTGAGTATAACTGAGGGGTTTGAAATGAGCAAACCAACTTTTGCCTCTCTACTTCTGCTTCTGACTTTCATTTTTCTGTCATGGCCGGCTAGCACAGTAACAGCAAGGCTGGTGGTAAACAGCTGCAGGCATCCTGTAAAGTTATAATGGGTGTGTATTGTATCTACTGTGCTAACCATGTGTATTACCTGTGTATTATTAGTATTACCTGCTTCTCTGTATATAAACGCTTTTAAGTCATTTGCTTGGGGTCAGTTCACAGACAACTGGACTTCAACAAATGAGCAAGAATAAAAACTCCCAGACAGAGCAGGTGGCCCTAATTTGTGTCTCTCACTCTAGTTTTGAAAAGTAATTCACAAAATGTAAATATCTTTGTCCAGCAAGTCCTTGTGGTGCTGAATACCCCGAGACTTCATTGATGCGACTCATTGTTTAGCCAGCATCATTGTTATTACATAGTGTGTAAAAACGGTAATTTATCAGCTTCCAGAACATTCCAGAGGCACCCTTTCATAGATAAGATTTGGCGGTGATTGGATGTCCTTATGGTCTGATTACAAGTCATCATGTAAGCCTTTAGAAGCTGCCTGCTCAGGTGTGTCTTTTTCCTACTTTTTCCACACAGACTTAAAGGTGAGAACCTTTTTTTTTTTTTTTTTTATCTCTGATAGCTTTACATTAGCATATTCTGTTAACTCTGTGCTGAGCTGAAGATATACCTGATGATAGCACAGAGATAAAAAAAAATACAATTTAGAGAGTGAATATATAATTTATATTGTGCTGTTTGCTGGCTCTTTGGTGAGGTTTGATGGAGGGATGGCCTGATCTACATGTAAAGCAAACTGCTTTTCAATAAATTGGAATCCTACGATAAAAGTGGTTGACTCAAAAAAATATTATAAAATACAAAAGGTATTACCATTGATGCGAGATTAATTATAATGATTTATTGATTTTTATAATGTGGTCTTATGCTAATCGTATGCTAATGCTCTTCAACTCTGGAAGAGCATCAGAATTGTTAGCAATATTTTTTGAAGAAATGTTGGCCATGTTAGCCTGCTAGCTTTTGTTTTACCGAGTGAGAGGGACTCTACATTGCATTAGTGTGTGGCTCCTTGTTTCTCCTTCTGTATGTGTTTTATTTGGCTTAGTTTGTGGTGTAAATTTAGATGTGTCTCTGTCTTGACCTACATACAGCTCTGGAAAAAAATTAAGAGACCACTGCAAATTTTTTTCAGAAATCAGCATCCCTACATATATGACAGTCATTCCATTCCAGTGTCTGTTAAATTCCAACATAAGCACACCTGTTTCTATCTTATAAAGTACTAAAGAGGTGATCACCTGAACCAAATCTTATTTAACAAGGAAACGTATAAAAATCATAGCTGTGGTCATCACTACCCTCTTGCAATAGGACCAACTGGATGGCAAAAACAGTGCTAGTCGTCCATCAAAAGTAACTGGAATAAAAATATAACTATTGGCCACGCCAAAAGAAATGAAAAGAAAAGTTTTGTGTGAGGACAAGAAGGGTTCAATTCTGGATTTACTGGCAGAAGGATACAGTGAGCGTTGGGTTGCTTCCCTCCTTAAAACTTTTTAGACGGTGGTTCATAAGAACAAGGTCAAGCAGCAGACATTGGGAACAACAAAGCTACAGTCTGGCAAAGGCCAAAAACGACTCCTCACTAACCAGGATGTCGGTCACCTCATTCAAATGTCACTCAGGAACCGTAGGATGACATCAAGTGACTTATAAAATGAATAGCAAATGGCAGGGGTGAAGTGCACAGTGAGAATGGTTCGAAGCAGGCTCCTAAAGGCAGGGCTTAAGTCATGTAAAGCTAGAAAAAAGCCCTTCATCAATGAGAAGCAAAGAAGAGCCAGGCTGAAGTTTGCAAAAAACCATAAGTATTGGATCATAGAGGACTGGAGTAAAGTCATCTTCTCTGATGAGTCTACTTTCCAGTTTTGTCCAACACCTGGTCGTCTAATTGCTAGACGGAGACCTGGAGAGGCCTTCAAGCCACAATGTCTTATACCCACTGTGAAATATGGTGGAGGATCAGTGATGATCTGGGGATGCTTCAGCAAGGCTGGAGTTGGGCAGATTTGTCTTTGTGAAGGATGCATGAATCAAGCCATGTACAAAGGTTATCCTGGAAGAAAACTTGCTGCCTTCTGCTCTGACAATGTTCCCCAACTCTGAGGATTGTCAATGCTCCATGCCACACAACTAGGTCAACCAAGGTGTGGATGAAAGACCATCTGATCAAGACCTTGTCATGGCCAGCCCAATCTCCAGACCTGAACCCCATTGAAAACCTCTGGAATGTGATCAAGAGGAAGATGGGTGGTCACAAGCCATCAAACAAAGCTGAGCTGCTTGAATTCTTGCACCAGGAATGACCCAAAGTCAACCAACAGCAATGTTAAAGACTGGTGGAGGGCATGCCAAGACGCATGAAAGCTGTGATTGCAAATCAGGGTTATTCCACCAAATATTGGTTTCTGAACACTTCCTATGTCAAAAAATTAGTGTCAAAATTATTATAAACTTGTGTTTTTGCATTTTTGAGGTCTGAAAACACTGGACATTTTTTTGTATTTTGACCATTTTTCATTTTCTGCAAATATATGCTCTAAAGGACTATATTTTTATTTGGAATTTGGGAGAAATGTTGTCAGTAGTTTATAGAATAAAACAAAAATGTTCATTTTACTCAAACATATACCTATAAATAGCAAAATCAGAGAAAATGATAATGTTGCAGTGGTCTCTTAATTTTTTCCAGAGCTGTAGCTTAGCTAACAGATGTTATGTCAGCCGTTTTATGTGCACTTGAAGAACAAATATGTAATAGCTGTGCCAGTTGTATGTCAGATTTGATTTTGAGAAGAAAACTTTTCCCAGTTATGGGTAAAATGTGAATTATTTGATGCGATGATAGCTGTGCATGTGGGCGCATGTGCGTTTTTTTTCTATTTGTTTATCAAGTTCCACGTGCATGAACCTTAGTTTTTGATGAAGTTGAGTGTCTGTGTCTTGACCAGTATAGCTTAGCTGAGAAATGTTATGTCAGCCATTTTAATGTGCATTTAAAGAACAAATATGTAATAGTTGTGCAAGTTCTTGGTTAAAGATGATTTTGAGAAGATTATTCCTAGTTATGTAAAAAAAAATTGTTATTTGAGGTGACGATAAAGAGGTGTGTGTTGTGTGTTTGTGTTAATTTCTTTTTTGCTTTTTGTGTATTAGTTCCAAGTGCATGAACCTTAGTTTGTGATGCATACATGGCTAAGCTGTGAGATATTATGTTAGCCATTTTCTGTGTATAATGTGAGCCAAAATTCAACAGTGATGGTAGTCGTTTGTTTTTTGAGACACAGACTATTCCTTGTTAGAAGAATAATGAAAATCATTTGGTGTGAGGATAAGGATATGTGTGTGTGTCTGTGTAAGAGTTTGTGTGTTAGCATAGTGTATTTGTGATATGATGATAAAGAGGTGCATGCGTGCATGTACATGTGTGCATGAGTGGGTGCATGTGTATCTTTTGCTGTGTGCATGAACCTTAGTTAACCTTAAGCTGTGAGATGTTGTGTCAGCCATTTTCTGTGTAGTGAGAAGTAAATAATTCAATAAGGGTGCTAGTTTACTGATTAACAATGCTTTTGAGAGAAAAAGTTTATCGTTGTTAAGATGTTTCTGTTTGGCCAGCATAGCTGAGCTAAAGAAATCCTGTCAGCCATTTTCTGTGTATTACTTGAACATATTTTATATGTGGAGAGGACAGATATTCCTTGTTCATGTTCAAAAACTGAAAAATAAAAGTCTGCTACAGTTGTGGATTTGTATATTCAGGATGTTTAGAGTGCAGTTCTGTTGATTTAAACGTTTTATCTTTTTTCTATTATCGACTATATTATCTATTGTCTATTATCTATTAACATTTAATTGTACAGAATTTCTTCATGGCAGCATTGCTTGAATAAAATATGTATTTAATTTACAGAAATCCATCTCTGTTGGCTGTGTGATGGATTGCACCAGGATTTACTTGTTAATACCTGCACTACATCTGCTAGCCTCTGGTCCAGAACACAGATATATTTATTCAATTTAAAAACACACATTATCAATTGATAATCTACACACCTATTCTACTTATTCTATACACTAGTACTGTTACATACACACACAGACACAAACACAGACCCACACAGACTTACACACATATACACACATGCATGATTGTACCAATATTAGTTGCCAGACTCCCACTGCCAATGTAAAGTGGTGAAAAAATGTTTTCAGACACCCCATGCATTTGTGGAATATTGCATTAAGAATCACTCTAAGGTCTTCAAGTGCAATTTCTTTAAGTACAGTCACAGCCAAAAAAATAATAAACAAATCCTAAAAAAGCCATTAAAAACTTAAAATTGAATGGTTCCATAAAAATACAGAAGAAATTTTGAGTATTGGGTCATTTTGGTACCAGTGATCCACGAATGAAGGTTGTGCTTTTTATTAAAAGGCACAATTTTTGTTGCTGTGCTTCGTGCCTATATAAAGCCAGCACATTTGAAAGTTCTTCAGAGAAAAAAATGGCTAAAACAAGGAACCTAATGCAGGAAACACGCCTGAAGATACAGATTCTGAGCCAGAAGGGAAACAGCTGCCGCCAGATAGCCAGAGAGTGCAGATGCAGTCTTTCAACAGTTGGATACACTCTGCAGAAATACAGACGAACCAACAGCTTGGACGACAAACCAAGATCTGTGCATCCAAGGGTTTCTTCAGCCAGAAATGACTCCTGATCCTGATCCGTATGTGCAGGGAAAACACCAAATGACGTCACAGGAGCTTTAGCAGCAGTGGTCAAACCAAACTGGCATCCAGTGTTCCACCCGCACTGTGTGTGGCCGACTTTTAGATCATGGCGTAAGGTCCTACAAGGCTGTTAAGAAGCCCCTGATCAATGAGAGACAGAGGTTAGCCTGGTATCATGGGGCCCAAGCACACAAGAACTGGACAGCCAGGAAAAAAAACTTGTGAAAAACTGCAATGGGTCTAGTCTGCCATCAATTAAGGAGACCACTTTTTCATTTAGATTTTTTCAAAGTTTTTCATCACAAGAGATGTCAGTGCAACTGGTCCAAATTCATTAAGATCCCTTGGACGATTTGATTTAGGAATAGGAATAATAGTGAATGTTTTCCATATTTGGGGCAAGTAACCACTCTTTGCACACATCTGAAAGAGTACTGTGAACACCTCGCTGAGTTGGCCTGCACAGTGACGCAAGGTGCGTCCACAGATGCTGTCAGGACCAGCTGCCCTCCTGATGATCACCTTTTTGAACAGAGAAGCAACTGTCCCTTCTGAGATGACAATTCCATTTTCAGGTTTTAGAGACAACTTAAGTGTAGAAATGTTATCTGAAAAGTCAGACCTTTCAAAACATGAAAAGAAGGAATTAAAAGCAATTGGTAGGTCAGCCTTATTTACACCACTAATAGTTGTGAGCTGCCTGGTGCACCAGAGTACTGGTTTATGGATGCCATCTGTTTTATCCCTTGCCCTTGCTCTAAGGTCGCCACCACAGTACTGTTTCTCAATTTTGTCCTTATACTGAATTTTGGCTCTCTTTATTTTGCTCCTCACCTCTCTGGAGACAGCTTTCTTGTCTAGAGGGTCACCAGTGTAAAAACATCTTTCTTCTTGTTAATTACAGCTTTGAGTTCTTTAGTCACCCAGGGATAGTTATTTGGGTATATGACCACAGATTTGGATGGAATTATAGTCTACACAGAAATTTATGTATGATGAAGCATTGTCACATAGTTTATTCATATCATCACAACCATCATAGAAACGCTGCCAATCCGTGCACTCAAAGCATGCTTGAAGAGAAGTAACGCTGTCTTCAGACCAGCTCTTAACAGTTCTCTCCTTTCTGTCCCCATGTCTGAAGGAGGGTTCATACACGGGCATAAGGTACACACCGTTGTGATAAGAAGCACCTAGTGCGGGCATTGGCAGGGATGTATATGCTCCCTTTACTGAATCATAGCACAGATCAATTGTAGTGCTCTTCTGTGTCATGGAGCAGGTCACATACTGTTCATATGTTTTAAGACTGTGTTGAGTTTGCAACGATTAAAATCTACATGGATGAATTTTGGTGCATCTGGGCAACAGCATCCAGCCTGCTCACTACATCAGCGATCGGCTGAGCAGCGGCGGATACGTTGGCTCGCGGATGGATGTACACCAATGTGTAAAACAGCTGCTGAAACTCACGCGGCAGATGAAAGGGCGGAGCGAGACAACAGTCAACAAGCTACAGATCAGTTGGCATATCCTTCCCTGACCATCACTGTATTACAGTACCTCAGCTTTTTCCGGTAATCTCCAGAGACAGGTTCAGACGAATCGAGGTTCCAAATCCGCTGAGTGAAAAGTCCTAATCCCGGTCCAGTTCACTGAGCCAGTGAAGGCAAGGAGGCAGGTTTCCCTGATTTCTATCTTGTGCTTGGCCCACAATTCCAATTCATCTAGCTTGTTCCTGATAGACTGAACATTTGCCAACAGAGCTGTAGAACATGGGGGTAGTTTGCACTGATCGCTCAACCTGAGAGTCTTTCATCTCCGGCGTAAACCACCCCTTCTTCCCCTTTACCAGGTCTTTACGATCGGCTTGTATATCTCCCTCGGGAAACTACCTGGTATCTCTCCAACTGTCGAGGTCCTCAGGGAAAAAAGAAACTCCTGGCCCAGCATAACTCTCCCCAGTGTGCCGTGTTCTCCTCAATGGCAGGTAGAAACACCAAGAAGTAGTAGTAGCGTTGCCTTATAAAAAAGGAGCAAAAGACCTGGGACTGTTCCCATTCGCATTGCTGGTTCACTGACAGTTTATTCAACACCAGAATTAATTTTTAAAAAGTACAAACGGCCTCTCAGAACAAACAATACACAAACATCACGTAACATACACTGGGCATCCACTGTGAAACGCCCCGGCCAGGACCTGGATATTGGCTGGAGCACAATATCCAGGTCTTAGAGTGGCCAGCACAATTCCCGGACATGAGCCCCATTGAAAATCAGTGGTGGATTATTAAAAGGTCTGTTTCAAGGCATAAACCAAAGAATTTAGAAGAATGAAAAGCACTAATTCAAGAAGAATGGGACAAGATTACCCCTTAACAGTGTGAAAGGCTCGTGGGGAACATGCCAGCCAGGATTAGAGCTCTACCGAATGCTAATAGCAAGACTACTAAATATTTATATGATGATGTGATGGTTTATTTATTTTTTGTTCAGTTTTGAATGCATTCTCTGGTTTTTGTTGACTTTGATACCGACAATGTTGAGAACTGACAAACTGAAACTGTCAAGAATTTAGTTTTGTCTGTTTTGTTTTTGCAAACAATAAACAGAAAAAATATGATTTGTATTTGTTTGTGTCTGTCTAATGCAACCACACCTTTTAAAACAAAAAAAAAGATTTTTCCACAAATATTTCATTATAATAATTGAGACTGTGTAAAATTTTAAGGAAGCTTTTTTTTTCACCACTGTAAGAATAAATTTATATACTTGAATGCTGACTGCCTGGTGAAGCATTGTTTGTTAGTATGATTGGTACAAATTCACTATGATTTTTATACACTGCTCAAAAAAAAAAAAAAGGCAACACTTAAACAATACATCCTAGATGTTGGTGAATGAAATAATCCAGTTGAAAATCTTTATTCATTGCATAGTGGAATGCATTGAGAACAAGGAAAGACATAAGAATGATCAATCAAAATCAAAATTATTATCCCATGGAGGTCTGGATCCAGAATCAAAAATGGAAAAATTAGACCACAGGCTGATCCAACTTCTGTGGGAATTCCTCAAGACAGTTCAAAATGAGGCTCATGGCCTCCACGTGTCTGTATGCACTCCCTTCAACATCTGGGCATGCTCCTGATGAGACGACAGATGTTCTTCTACGGGATCTCCTCCCAGACCTGGATCAGGGCATCAGTCAACTCCTGGACAGTCTGTGGTGCGACATGGTGTCAGTGGATGGAACAAGACATGATGTTCCAAAGATGCTCCATTAGATTCAGGTCTGGGGAATGGGCAGGCCAGTCCATACCATGAATGCCTTTGTCATGCAGGAACTGCTGACACACTCCAGCCACATGAGACCTAGCATTGTCATGGATCAGAAGGAACCCAGGGCTCACTGCACTGGCACATGGTCTTACAAAGGGTCTCATCCCAGTACCTGATTGCAGTCAAGGTACCTCTGGTTAGCACATGGAGGTCTGTGCAGCCCTCCAAGGAAATGCCTCCCCAGACCATCACTGACCCACCACCAAACCGGTCATGCTGGAGGATGTTGCAGGTGGAAGCTGCAAGTCCAGCACTGTCTGGCATTTCAGTTTTGACTTTTCCAGTGAGGTGAGCAGTAGCTCAGCAGCAGAATC
>JAQNCA010114755.1:0-18500 GCA_029783725.1 Acanthurus tractus | reverse complement strand
CCCCCACCAAGACCACAGACTCCAGACCCCCCCCCCCCCCAGCAGACCACTGCATAGAACAGGGCAGATGCTACAACTGAGTCATAGACTGAATTTAACAGGGTCCTGCAGACTCTGAGGACCTCAGTCTCCTCAGCAGGTGGAGTCGACTCTGACCCTTCTTGTACAGGGCGTCTGTGTTTGTAGTCCAGTCCAGTTTATTATTGAGGTGAACACCAAGGTAGTTGTAAGAGTCCACTGTCTCTATTTCTTCTCCCTGGATTCTCACCGGTGTGACGGGGGGGACTTCCTCCTGAAGTCTATGACCATCTCCTTTGTCTTGCTGGCATTGATTTGCAGGGCATTGGTCTCACACCAGCCCACAAAGTCACTGATGACCCCCCTGTATTCCTGGTCGCTCCCATCCGATACGCATTCGATGATGTCCGTATCATCTGAGAACTTCTGTAGGTGGCAGTGGTCGGTGTTGTAGACAAAGTCTGAGGTGTACAGACTGAACAGAAAGGGTGAGAGCACTGTGCCCTGTGGCGCCCCCGTGCTGCAGACTGCCACATCAGACAAACAGTTGTGGAGCCTCACATACTGTGGTCTGCTGGTGAGGTACTCGATGGTCCATGCAGTCAGCTGCTGGTCTACACCAGCTGCCTCCAGCTTCCCTCTCAGCAGTGCAGGCTGGATGGTGTTGAAGGCACTGGAGAAGTCAAAGAACATGACCCTCACACTGCTCCCCGCCTGCTCCAGGTGAGAGAGGGATCGGTGCAGTGGGTAGATGGCAGCGTCGTCCACCCTGATGCCGGGCCGGCAGGCGAACTGCAGGGGGTCCAGCGCTGAGCTCACCAGCGGGATGAGCACCAAGATGGTGCAGGATGAGCCTCTCCAGGGTCTTCATCAGATGAGAAGTCAGGGCCACTGGCCTGCAGTGGTTGGGCTCCCTGGGGTGTGCGATCTTTGGCACTGGCATTGTCTCTTCACTGACATTGTCACGTAACATGCAATTTAACAAGGACTCATTTCAGTCAGGACACTCACATCAACATTTTTACCATTTATTGTAGTGAAAGGAATTTTTGTTTGTGTGTCTCTCCTCCTCTGAGGCTCTGCAGCATATCATAGCAAGCTTCACACAGACCAAGTCTGAGACGCACAACGTTTAATGCACAAACAACGGTATATTAAAGAAACATTTTAGATAAAATGCTAAACAAAAATGGCTCACTGGATGCTTATGTTTCTTACAACAGACACCAATGTATAGCAGTATAGGTGTTGATGTATACAGGCTGAACAATCACCAAAAGTCATATGGATGGTCATGGATCTAAATGATTGGGGAGTGTATAGAACATGTAACTATAAAATGACTTGAGTGCCTGCTGGAAAGAGCACATCACCTCACGTCTGTGTTTGAATAATAACTTTGGTGTTGTAATCCATTTTAGTGTTGAAGTGTTGATGTTTGTCTTATTGGCAGGTCCAGTGAACCCTCCACTGTTTAGACCTCCACCATGTGGAGCTCAGAGTAGAGCGGGGCACAGCAGAACAGACCTGCCCAAACCAGAGCAGCCATCCCTGGTAGAAGTCCTGCAGGATCTCAGTCTCTCCGGCAGAGAGGAGCTCTTCTTCATGCAGTTACCTGATTGTATGCCAGGCAGAACATCTGGACAGAAGGTGGAGTCGGCTCTTGGGTCTACAGCAGATAAACCTGCAAAGAAGGAAGGCAAGCCTGAAGACAAGAGGCCTGCCCATCTACAAGCACAAGTGGGTGAACAGTAAACTCTAAAACTGTGATGTTGCTATGGCAACATATCTGCACTTTCTTTTTAGCATAATATGCGGTATGTTGTATCAACTTTATGCATAGAAACACAAAACTACACTCTGAGTTGCATCATGTGTCAAAGTATCCACAGTAGCTGCCAGTCCAAGGCTCTTTTGTCTTTTATACCTTTGGGTGTCTTTATACTGAATTTGTGCACATATGAAGCACATCAGATGTTCTTTTCATCGGCTCCCCTCTAGTTTGTGTGACAAATGAACCTCTTGAAAGCCTTTCTACATTGTCAGTAGTGAATTCCTAAACTGTGCATTATCCTGATCATGTTTACAGCACAAATTTAGTCACATATAAGTACATGAATTATCTCCATGCAGATAAGGTGAATTTTCTGCTGCCACCTCAATGCAATAAGTATTTAACTTTGTTTTTGGTACTTAAGATCAAACTGAATTGTCATACTGGATTTCCAGAAGCATTTGCCTCACTCCACGTTCCTCTCACTAACAGCCATTTATCTAAATATCCCATCAGTGCAGTTAAGACAAAACCTTACTGCACCATTAAAAAGGTTTGCACAACATGACACAACGGAGCCCTGTAATTAAAAAACAATTGATAGAGCTTAAAGTAAAAAACTGTAATATCAGGCTGTAAGAGTGGCTATTCCTTATTTTCCATCAATGACATTTTTTTTCTTCTGGTGTTCTTTGATTGGCCTTTTCAGTTCAAATACTCCAGCATCATCCAGTTGTTAATAGGTTTTACATTTCTGACTCTCCTCAGGAGGCTGCGGTGAAGGAGGCCTGTCCTGTGCTCTCCCAGTTCCCAGAAGGCTTTTTGGGTAAACTGCAGATCAGGAAGTCAGGAAAGGTAGAGCTGAAGCTGGGTGACATCATCATGGATGTCTCCGAGGGAGCTGCATTCTCCTTCCTGCAGGTACTTTGGCCATGTGTGCATCATACAAGGTTTGTTTGGAAAACAATTTTTGAAAAAGGTTGGTGTAGATTTTAGCATGTTTTCATCAGGTTTAAAATGAAGAGCCTGTGTGTTATTTTCTTTGCTCTCATTCAGGGGGGTGTCTTCACTGGGTAAATAAGACAGTGTTATAAACAATGAGCATGCTCATCAGATAATACACATCATTCAAAGAAATTCTAAAATACATAAACAACCTTCAGATGTTTAAGGCTGTTTTGTCTTTTCTTGATACTACTTCATTATTCACATCACATTGTATAAGCCACATAGTGCAACAAAGCTTACTAATGTTGAGATCCATTTGACATGGTGCAATATGTAGTGCCTATCTATAAAATAACTCTAGCAAGTAGACCAATGAAATGAAAATGGATCTACAATAAAACAAACAAATTGAAAAAAGTAAATAAAGAAATATAATAGAAGTAACTGATTCTAAATCAATTCCCAGATTCACGGGAAATTCTATTTTATTCCAATTTGCAATAATATTCACTGATCAGATTTATGCACTCCAATGGATGAACCATTTCCAAACATATTTTCCCAGTAGAGTTGACATTTACATGGAATGTCAGTTAAATGATCAGTTTTTTAAAAAGTAATGAATCAGATGAGGCCAGCCAAACCTTTTAACCCCACTGTTTCCATTAATAATAATGACTAGAATTCCATGACTGCAATTAGAGATTAATGTTAATGAACAAAGTGTCTCAAGTATAGGATAATGATTTATAAGGATACACAACTTTGTTCATATTAGTTTTTAAAAAATATTCCTCTTAGGGAAAATATTTTCAATTAAAGGTAAATGTCCACCAAAACTTTGGCACTGAACCATATGATGAAACTGTTTCAGACTGTAGAACTCAGCATTCTCATGTTACACTGTATGTGATCAAGCAAAATAGAGCCATTATTGAAAAACCATACGTCCTTTATCTTGCAGCAGCTGGTGTCTGTGCGTCTCTCTGACGGTCGGACTGGAGATATGATGGTGTTGGGAAATGTCCACCACAAGCTGGTCCTGTCTCCTGACTTCCAGGCTTTACTGGCACAAGCTGCAACACAGCAGCAACAAGGACCGTGACCTTTTCTCATCCACTGCACAGCAATCCAGCAGAACTGAGAGCTACACTCTGTGACGAAACTCAAATCATATGTTTGAATTTTGAGCAAATCCTGATCTGATGGGAGTTGTTGTTCTAGTAGCACATAAACAGCTTACAGTTGGGGTAAATGACAGGAAGTCCTACCGTCTGTTTTCAAACCTTTGCTCAGAGGTTTTATAAAGGCAGAAATGCAGGTTATCCTCAGGAGCCTGTGTTTTTCATTCTGTGATTTTTGTATGATTTTCAAAATTTTAAAAAATACTCTGAAAGCAAAATCAGAAAGATTTTGTTTTTCTGTGGTGTGAAGACACTGCCTGAGCTTTTGGAAAGATGGTTTTAGACTCTGTTTTATATCGTGACCTGAGCACTGATGACTCATTTCCAGATGAGTGACTTTCCACTGAGAACTCATGAGAACATCTACACACACCAGCACAGCAGCCAACTTGATTTTGAGGCTGAGACTGACCACCAGCATGATCTGACATCTTTAACTGCGTGCTGAGTTAAAAGCCACGCAGAGAAAGATCAAGGAGAACATTCACCTCTGTAACCAGAGCCTTTTAGCAGGGACAGAGGTTAACATTTCTCCACATATGGAACCATCGTACTGAAGTTCCAAACTTTGGTTGAACAAAGCTGAGTGGTGGTATTTTTTGACTTAGCAGCTCTTTGATGACCTTCATATGTCAAGGATAACAGCCTGACAGTAAGATATCTGTGCTCTTCATGAATTCCTCCAAACTTGTTCTCACTATCTGTGTAATGTTCATTTGTTCAGTAAACTTAAAGGTTCAAAGCAAATGTCTGTTCCTGAACTGCTCAACCAGCTAGTGCACTGATGTACAGTTGGACTTTGTTGTTACTTTTGCTTAGCATTAGCAATCTGAAATTTGTGGTATTTTAAATGTAAGAAGATGTTTGTAACCTCTTTGTTCTTTTGCTACCTCAGCATCAATAAACTTTTCACTTTTACATTTGAGCTTTACAGACCAGCTTATCAGCGGCTTGAAGTGAAGTTACCGGTTACAAATGCCATGGACATAATGTTAGTCATTAAACTCTACCCCTGACCCCCCTTTAGAATGAGACAGCTGTCTAAGTTATAGGCCAGAGAGGACTGCTTTATGGGGCTCAGGCTCACCCTGTAATCACCTCCCTCTAATTTTTTTAACTCATTCTGATTGAGTACCAATACTTTCTATGTCTGTTACTGACATTTTGTCAAAATTTATAAGCTGTACAGTTCATTTTTATCTTGTCTGTTTAACTATTTTGCTGCCGTCTTTCATTTTTTAAACTTTATGTGAAAAGTGATTTTAAGATATGTTTTGGGAAATGCTACAACAATAAACTTTAATATTATATAGTGAGTGTGCTTAATGCATCGTGTTGTCATAGTTGATCGTAGAGACTGGAGCAACACATGGTAACTTTAACTTAAGGATGCTAGTTACACAAGACTTTTCAGTTTGATGTTAATTACTATTTAGTAAAAATGCTTCACACATGGTACAATTTCAGTTTATAGGCTAGTGGGATAATCAAAGTAAACGAAAACATACAAATTTGTGTGAACACCAGGTACTGAGCATTAATGACCGAGAATATTCAGTAAACTTGTTTAGCAGTAGTTCTAACATTTAGTTGACAATGCAGTAAGCTTGTTCCCATGACCCAACCTGTAAGAACAACACTCAGCAAGCTACAATGTAAAGCCAAAAGCCAGGAACTCATTTATGCTTCATCAAGCAAAACAGCCTAACTCACTGCTGACTGCTATAACCATTTCACAAACACAGAATAGAAAATCAACATTTTTCTGAGTCATAACACCACAACACAAACATGGAACAAATCAGGCTTTCTGCAAATGGAGTTGAGCAGATTTACATGAAGCAATAAACAATGGCCACTCATGGAAAAGTTAAGATACTTTAAAAGCCAAAAAATACAGTCTGATACACGACGCCTTGATATTTTGTCAGTTCTTTTTAAATTTAGTCTTGGACCTATGTTTGAAGTCCTTGTTAGATTTTATTGTAGTCATCTGTATTCAGTTGTTTTAGTTACATTTTAGTGGACTTAAGTCTTGGCATTTAGTCTTATTTTAGTTGAAAAAAATCGAAGAAACTCAGTTTAGTTTTGTCTCATATATTTTAGTGTTTTTCACATCACTAGATTAATTTTGGCAATTAAGGGGCCCAAGAATATGAGTGACAGTGAATAAAGAGACAGAAATTACAACATACGTACAAACATGTTTAATGTGTGTGCATATGTGTTGAAATGTGTTAATGTCCTTTTAAACGTTTCTGATAGATTTTTGTAACTTTTTAAATAAGACACTTTTGCACCGTGAGTTGAGTTCCTCACACAGTGTCAGTAAGCACGAATATTGCAAGCTACTATAATTTTCAAGTGACAAAAAAGTTTGCATTAAAGAATGCACAATTTCTGACACATATCCAATGGGGTACTTCCTACTCTCAACCTTCACTGTCTCAATACGTCCAAGCGATATAATCACAGCCCGTTTCAGGACATATTTGAGTGGTTTCGCAGGAAAGGAAACAAGGAGAATTTACAATCATCAGCCATTCATATCAGGCTGTCAGTGCTTAATCAACAGGAGGATGAAAAGCCATTTAAAAAAAAAAGAGATAAATGTAAATGTTTATTTAGGAAATACACAATACAAAGAAAACAAGCCAAAGCTAATGCTGTTTGATGGCAGCACTAAACAGATCCTACGCAGAAAGAAACTGTCAATACTGTATGTTCTTCATAATTCACGTGTATGGATTACAACCAGAAAGAATCTGTATTTTGGGATTATTGGAAGATACTGGCTGAATTCCCATTCAACATAATGAAAGGTTGTTTTTGTGACACATCAGCCAGCAGCTTGAGGCAACCTTCATACAGTGTAGTCAGGAAAACTAGTAGTATAACAGTGATGAATGCACATTTATGCCCACAAAGCCATTATTTGGATGGGTGCTGTAGGGGGGGAAAGGCTGATTTTATTAGCTCAGGTTTTTACAGCTGTTTGCAGAGCAAAACAGATATCTTAGGATGGACCAAAACAAAGCATCATTTGGGCCTTTGTTTAAAAAAAATATATCGCCAGTTGATACCATTACTGATGCCATTAAATACAAATAATGACATTTCACAGTATGAGTTATGACTGTACAAGCTTATGCTACACATTGATACAAAGACTTCAGTCAGGTTGCACTCTTGAGGACCACAACACCATATGATTTTAAGAGGAAGTGCTTTCTGTAAATTTGCAACCAATGGCACTTTTTCAGAGTATGAATCCACTGAGCCAACTGTCCATCAAGCTGCACTGTTGAGCACACACTTCCAAAAGTGGAATACACTCTGTTCAGGAATAAAGATGCGGTTATTCTGGATCTTTATTTTCATCAAAACTCATGAAAACTCCTATTTGCTAAAAGCTACAGTGACCTGGTTTTAAAGAAAAAGAAAGATGTGAAAAAGAAAGGAAATGAAACTGTATTTGTGACCTGTCTGAATTTGGTGGAACTGTTGGAATTAGAAGTGAGAGCCAAAAAATTAACAAGTCCAAAAGTATTGAAGGGCAGACAAATGTGTTGGTTTAGATCTTTATAGATCTGTTGGCAAACAAATGCAGAATAACGCCTGACTTATTTCTGACATTTATACTGTGTATGAAATACAAAAAATTGAGACATGCGGATGTTTTTGGACGGCAACAGTGACCGTTATATCCCACTCAAGTATACTGTGGTTACAATAAGGGCTATAAAACCTTTCAAACACTGCAAACAGAAGAGCATCAACCTTATCTGTGCTTCCTATAGTCACTTTCACACTTTGCCAAAATGGCAAACTTTCTGAGATCATTACCTTTTAACATGCAACTCACTTTCCTGGCCTGGAACAATCACATTGTACAGAAATCGGAGGGATTCAACAACCCAATCAAAGTCAGGATATGTGTTTGTACTGAGGGTATCACTGGGATGACACTGTGCCCTGTAAAGAATCTCCTTTGAGGGTTTAAATGGTGTATTTGGACTGAACAGGGAAATCAATGGGGTGATGTAACATTATCTTGATCTGTCTGAATGCTGTAAAAGCTTCACCCGACTGAACCTAAGAAATATCCCTGACAAAAGGGACCTTTGTGACTTTCAGGTAAGCGGAGGAAAAAAACTAGCAGATCACAGTCCTGGGTTCAGAAGACTCCAGTTGTCAGTTAGACACTTTTCGATGTCTTTCTGGTTGTTTTTGACTTTCCAGTGGCAGTGACCTTCTTCACTGTCTTAGCTTTTGCTTTCTTTGTTCCCGTCTTGGCTGCTTGAGTTTTAGCAGCACTTTTTTTCCTGTTAGACACCGTCTGCTCTCTGAGCAGGTCCTCTCGTCCGATCTCCACCATGTGATCCTCCCATGACTTAATTTCATTCTTGTAGCGAACTTTGTCATCTTCTGCCAGCTGAGTGTACACCTGAGATGTGAAGCCAACAGATCATATTCAGATAAATTATTAAAAGTTCATATTTGCACCAATGCATAGGGGCCTTTACTACAAAAACAAAGTATATATGACCAACCTGCTTCTGATGACTGAACAGATTCCTCCAGTCCTCCATCAGTGACTTCATCTTTCCCTGAAGGAACAGAAGCAGAATAAATACATCAATTGTGTAAAACCAAGAGACTGTTTTGCAATACAAGGCACCTGAACCCAAAATATATCAAAAAACAAAAACAGATGCCAGTGCAAGAGGCTGGCCTTAAGCGAGCACAACACTGAGAATTTACGTAGTACATACACTCCTCTTTGCAATTCAACAGAAGTAGTTCTCAGAATTTAACATCACACGTACGCAAGATGCAATACACACATTAACTGAGTCACTGACTTACAGCTCGCTCTGCTCTACACAGCAACACTGCTGTTTATTTCCTAGATTCACCCACATAGCAAAAATGTCAGAGCTTATTGTTCTTATTGAATCTAATTTTGTCATGATCCCTTACTGAAGTTGTTTAATTTCCCAGATCTATTACAAGGATGTTTTTTTGTTTTAAATTGTACCTAATTTTGGTATAAAGTAGAAAAGACCACTTGAAAAATAGAGGCATTCAGTAAATTCTCTCAAACGATTCACATGCGACACAGTTTGGACAGGTCTGCAAATGTTGTGTCTCAGTATAAATGTTTTTCTCTCTCCCTCTCTGACTCCATGTGCAAAGTTGTCTTTTTCTGAC
The DNA here is from genome assembly GCA_029783725.1 of Acanthurus tractus. NCBI lineage: Eukaryota > Metazoa > Chordata > Actinopteri > Acanthuriformes > Acanthuridae > Acanthurus > Acanthurus tractus. The sequence continues at coordinate 9,362 of JAQNCA010114755.1, read as the reverse complement.
CGGTTACCGGCAGACCAGTCTATGCATCAACTTTACTACCAGTTACTATCTCAAACCATCTCAGTGGTCAGCTGACCTGTGTGGTGGTTCCTCTGGCCTCCTCAAAGTGCTCTGACATGAAAATGTTGAACGGAGAGCGAGGACGTTTGGGTTTCCCAAGGCTGGTTAACTCCTGGATCACACACAAACACACACAAAGGGAGGATATACATTTTTTATTCAACAATATGGAAGATGAGCTGATGGCTCAGTGCAAAGTTTTGACTGGGTCTTCAATAATTAGAATTATTTCTGTTCCATTCCTTGAGTAAACTGTAAATCAGACCTGGTTTTATGCTCTCTGCATTGTTCTGTCATGGAGTTCATGGCTGAAGTGAAAAGCCAATGTCAAAATTCTACATAGTGTAGATTTAATGCCAACAATGCATTTTTAAGAGCACATAGATAAATTATTGAAGTTCTTGACAACAGAACCCTTAAGCTTTTCCCTGCTTCTTATCTACACCTGTCACTCTACAACTGTCTCTCTTACCCTCTTTTTGCGGATCGCTTTCCTCTTGGCCCTCCTTTGCCTCTTCTCTTGAGTTTGTTGCTTGACTTCTGCTGGAGTTAGCTGGGCCTGGTAACGCTGAAAGTCCACCTTATACTGCTCCCTGGCCCGCACAGAGGCTTCCTGAAACGGCTGGAAGAGTAAAAGAGACAAAAGCTTCAGCTGGAGAGACTGCATGACCACTGAGGACAATGTGTGCTTTTACTCTTAAAATCCAAGAGATGACTCACCACTCGCTACCATTGCCTAACCTTTCAATACACACAGTCCTTGTAGTAAAAGTAAAAGGAATAAAGTACCCGTTTCTGTTCAGGGCTCAATGTCCTCCACTCCTGGGCAATCTTCCTCATAACATCCACTGGTTTGATTTCTGAAGGTGACAATAATCAGATTGTTATTTACAACAGAAGTGCAGCATTTCAGTTACTGATTAGTGATGAACATCTCAGACTGAACTAGCTCAGCCACGTAGGGATGAATAAGGATCAAGTGTTGCAGATTACCTGGGTTTTGTCTCGTCACAACTGGCTGTTGTTGCAGAACATATCTCATGTAACCATTCAGAGGTCTCTTTGGAGGGCCACTGGCCTGAGAAGTTAGACATTTCACTGGGTTTGTGTATGTGGCTGAGAGGACGCTGGTACACCTACAACATACATGCATCCACAGATACACACAAAGAAACAAGATATTATACAGAAAACATCCGAGCATCCATGTAAACTCAAATCCGCCAAACCAGTTTACTTATTCAAGTATAACTGAACAAACTAGTGTAAGCATCTCTATAGCTAAAACAATGTCAACGTCAACCTTTCTCTGAATTCAAGTTTTTGAATGAGATTGCTTATTGCTTTTCTATGTCAAATATATTTGTAAATGAAGCTTCTCTGGGTATTTGTCAATAAGTCAAACAAAACAAGACATCAGAAGACACCTCCTTGGGCTCTGAAACTTCGTGTGGGGCACTCTTTTTACTAGTTCCTGACATTTCATTGACCACAATTATCAATCAAAAAATAACAAGCAGATAATAGTAATCAACAAAAAGTTGGTTGCAGCCCTTATCATGTTTTCGTTAAAGGAGCAGTTTACTCCAAAACAAGAACTGACCATTACCCATGCTGATGGAGAGGTAAGTGCCCTTGTCTGAAAAAGATTTCTGGAGTTTTACTCTTACTTAAGTCTCCTAGATGTTTGAAAAAGCTTGGGACTTGTTTTAAAATAGAGTTAAATAAATTCTTTAAAACTAAATAATACTTAAAAACATGTACTTGTGACTTGCATACCTCAACAAGTACCTCTGTCAAAGCAAATATTAAACGTCCATCTTTCAATCTAATAGCTTTCTGATGTAGCTTCTTTCAACAGTGCCAGAGCATTATAGATTGTTTAAGTGCGATCCTTTTCTGGATGCTTTCACACGTGTTTAAGCTTGTGCAGCCATTTCAAATGAGGGTAAATCAGGGTAAAGTTCTTAGGTCAGCGGCTACAGAGAGGGTTTCATCTTTAAAAAAGGTTGTAAAATGTCTTTTTAAAATGAGTTTAAGTTTTGAAGTCCCCATCTCTTTCAGTTGCTCAAGAGAATGCAGCAACATTTTCTGCTTCGAAGCTCTAAAAATATTTTGTGTACTTAAAAAACTTTACTCACCGCACACACACAAGCACACACTTCTTTACAAAAGGTGTGACTTTGATTCAGTTTTCCACTAACTCTTTGAATCAACCATGGACAGTGGAAATACATTCCCGTTTCATAAATGCAAAGTTGCTACTTATTGAACCTAAATGAGTGTACACCAGTCCTAACCTGCAAGCGACTAAACAATGCTGCTCCATTTAACGATAATATTATTCCATCACTTGCCCTAACCATGCATGCACTGCTTTAAATGTGAGGATGCCATTCGAATGGCTTTAATAGCCACATTAACACACTATATATAACACATTAACAAGCTGTACTTTTTGAAGTATTCACAACCCCAAACACTCCATACTAACGTTGAAAGCACCATAAACGTTAGGCTAACAAATGGGAACTGTTATGCAGATCAACGCTTAGAAGAGTGTCTGTGACTGGCTTACTCACAGGCTTTTCAATAAAAAAACTATTTGAAGGTCTGAAAGTACTTTAATCTTTATTTTGTACTCATGTAGTAACAACTAACCTTTTCTAATGCTAACTAATGTTAGCCTTTCCAAAAGCATTTGCATTATTGTATTTCATTTCTAACTGTGCAGACTGTGTGCAAACGTCAAGTATAGGAGCATGGTAAATCTAGTCTGCTAGCCCACATCAACAACCTCAGCTAGCTGTTACTGTAAAAAAAATACAAGGTTAGCCATCGTTACCTTGCCAAAGTACTTGAGCAGGAGAAGACACTAAAGGATTTAGCCAACCAGCTAGCACCTGCTGTCATAACGCTAAACGGCGCCATGTCGGTCAAAATCAATTGTAGAGGCCGTTAAGCAGAGTAACTAAAGACAAACTTCTTATCCCAGAAAACAAGCATGCATTCATGCATTAGATTTGATTATTTAAAGCGGTGCCTCTTCCCCTCCTACTTGTTGACATGCAGGCTCTACAAAAGGCGCCTTCACGCTCTCCCGTTGGATTGTGGGGAAGGGCCTTCTTCTTCTTCTTCTTCTTCTTCTTCTTCGTCCTTTAGTTCTCAACGGTTCTCAATGGCGGTCGCCATAGACATATATACGTATATATGTCTATGGCGGTCGCTACCAAATGAAGCATTGTCGCCACCCACTGTTACATTGGCTCTCCTCTATCTTACAGTTAGAAAATGCAATTATAAAATTTGCTAAATCCCGCTCAAATAGTCAGACTTTCATACGCAGATGTATTAGCTTGATCGCTTAGTTTTAAACATAGCTTCTTACCTCGTAAGCGTTCAAATATATTTTTAATATTTAGATTCCCTACAAAAATAAAGTTTTTTTTGAAAGCTGGTTCGAAAAAAAATTAGCCCTTCTTTTTGCTCAGCTGTTAAGCAACTGGACAACTGCTCAAATTTGTATGAAGAAGTATCAGATTTCTTTGAATTATCACTTCAGTTTGGCAATATGCTGCCTATTTTATGTCATTACTTTTAAAATAATGTTGCTCAGGGTTAGGGCTGTATTCCAAAAAGACATTTAGGTAATCAAATTAAATGACAGATTATTATTATTATTATTATTATATTATTATTATTATTATTATTATTATTATTATTATGAGCCCAAAGCGAATTAGCACATGGTAAATAAACAAACAAACCATGGTCAAATGTGCTAGATGTAATTCTCATGACTTTGCAGCTTGAGGATATAATGAAATCCACTTAAAATCATCGGATTCAGTCTTTGCTGATGGGTCACAATATACTGTACAGTGGTTGTCATGGACAGGTTCAATATGGTCCTGGGACCAGTAGGCCTGATTTTAATGTCTGATGCAGAGGTTCTCAAATCTTAGTGTTGACACCACTGGTGGAGCATCAAGCTACTAATGGGGGAATGTGGATGACCAGAGGGAAAATATAGAGTTTAGAGCATATAGAGTTAGAAATTTAGATGAATAAATATGAATTATTTTGAGAAAACAAACAAAAAAATGTTTATTGATTTGTGTTTGTGCTAACCTAAATTTCACTTATATTGAACTTGGACATGAAAATTTAACCTTTTGAAAGTTGCTTGTCCCATCACTGTTAAAAATAGCAATAATATCGTGGAATAGGAGAGCATTACCTTTTTTTAGCTTCTTATTTGGGGAGCATGTCAGAAAACCATTGGTCTATTGCAATGCAGTGAGAGGCAAAATAAGTTACAGGACTGCTAGTCTTAGAGTTAGGATAAATCACAAGCCCAGGTTAGCATGTTAGATGGTTGCGCATACAGTTGGACCCTCCTCCTACCAGGAAGACCAAAGACATTCAACGGTGACAAATAACCATAAATTAGTAATAATACATTATTGTAAAACAGTGCATGTTTTCAGAGAACTGTGCTTTCTGAGAGGGCATTTCTGTGTCTTTATTGAGATAGGACAACTGAGAGAGGTGACAGGAAATGGGAAGGAATCTTGCAGCAAGAGGATGCCAGACATAATCGACCCCTGGGCCACTGCAGTGAGGATGAAATTCTGTACATGGGGTGCTCGCTCTACCAACTGTACACAGGGTGCCTCCAGAGTGCTGTGCTTAATGTGACAAATGGAAAAGCTGTTGAGAATTAGTTGGCTTCCATTGGGCCTCTAGCACTCTAATGAGATGCCTCTATTCAAAAATGCCATTTACTTAATTAAACCTTTTACAAAACAGTAATGTGGCAGCATGATACTACCTACGAATTTATTTGAAATCAGTTAACTCATCCAGACAGTCTTGATAAGTGTTGGCATGTGCATAAGATGTTAGTAAGTAAAATTTAACACATCATTTGAAAGAAAAAATGTCAGTTGTTTATTGGTTCCAGGGAGTGAAATGAGATATCCTCCTTTGGTGAAATCCCCCTTTTCTGTTATTTAAGTACACGCCCCTCAAACAGCCTGAGTTCAACAATATGTTCAAGTATCTGCCAGAGATGCTAAAAGTGTTTAAATCATTCCTGGTGTACTCTACTGACTTTAATAAATAGCAGATTATATCTCAGCAATAATATCTGATTGCACTTGTATAAGTTTTACAATTCAATAAAATAAATCTGTTCGCACGCAACACGTTATAACTTGCTCTCGATACATGACACATTTTAAAAGTTTTTCTGGTAAGATTCATGAGATTTCCTTATCATTTTGTATTACAGAGAAAATGTACCGGGAAAAAAATGTTATTCGTTTAACAGCAAAAGTACAAATCGGTACAAAAGAGGCCATACAGCACCTTACATAATTTGTTTTTTTATTTAAGATTGGTGTTTGTCAGTGCCATGGCACATTAGTTAATTAGTATCCATTTACAACATCACGCAGCCTATAAAGGCAAGCAAGATAATGATGGGTACTTTCCTAGCTTCAAGGGCAAAGTGCTTCACAACTTTAACACTCACTGTCCCATTTACAGCTGAGCATTAGGTGCCCATATGAGGTCTGTGATTCTGTGGACAGGAGGAGCCATCCCCTTTTCATAAGTCTTGAGACTGTACTATAAAATGTATTTTGATTCCGAATTCAGTTGAGGACAATTTTGTACCCTTACAGTGAAACTTCAGATGACAGCAAGCAGACAAACATATTACTATGTTTCAAAATTTATTTAATTTGAAGAGTCACAACCACTTTAAAGTACATTTACAGAGTCAAATTGAGATTCTGGACAATACATTTACATCAATATCAACATAAGTGGGTGTTCAGGTTTTTGGATCATTCTGAAGAAAACATCTAAACTGACAGAAGTTAGTTTACTTAAAAAACAATCATAGTGGCATGAAACCAATCCGGCGAGAGCAGCTGAGATAAATGTCATCTACCCTTGGCAGATTTAGAAGTAAAAACAGAGTGCAAAGATTTACATTGAAGTCATCAGTTATCAGTATAAATGTTTTTTTAAGCTCCCTGAAGCAAAAATTTAATATGAATATGAAATCAAATGAAGACCCCACGGAACAGATCATTTTTAGCTACTTTGTTTTTGCAATTAAATATTTTATATGTGAACTACGTCAGGAGTTCACGTTTAATGGAAAACTGATTTAGTATTTTGTTCATGCACATTTTCTTGGAAATTAAATGGAGCAAAGACACATACCTTAAGATTTTTCATATAAATTGTAGGATCTTCTCCTTGCTGGTCGCACAATAACCTGGAAGCATTCTTCTTGAGTTTTACATAATTTTTTATATTTTTCTGATTTTCTACATCGCCACCTCTGCCTAGTACACACATAGCTCAGCTTTACACTTTAAATTCCTTAAAATCAGCATATTAGATAGCCTATATTTAATCAGGCAAGCAATATCAAACATATATTTAAGCAGGACTGCACTAAATAGTTGGAAGCATCTTTAACAGTTCATGTTTGCATTCCAGATAAACATTTGAATATTTTGGCCTTTTTTTATATTATGGGGCTTTGAGTATGGTCTTTGTTGAATTAAGCAGAGGGACAAATGCTTGCAGACAGCTGCTGGAGATTACTGTCCCTGCGAGAGAGTTTGGGGCAGACTGGGGGTTCTTGAGGAATACACACCCAGAGTCACACAGGATTCTGATCCAACCCAGAGCCATTTACCAGTGGGAAGAGAGCTCAGAGTGTTCTTCCAACTTTTGGGATTTATAAAGTTAATACATCTTAAAAGTGTTTGCAGACAAACTGTGCCAATCTGTACTATAATTAGTCTATGTTCATAAACAGCTCACCAGAGGGGGAATGTACTTAACTATGTATGGAGAGGAAAGGTGAATAACAAACTAGTGGAAGGAAATAACTCAACTCAGTACAAACACACACAGAAAGGCATACCCCTGGTGCCTGCAGTTGCTTGTCAGCTCACAGCTGTAACCTGTACACTCTATCCAATGTAATACAGATATAAACTGTGATCAACTCAAGATAAAAAAGAAAAAGAAAAAAGAAAATTTCATATCAAATACTTTGAATGCAAAATAAGACGTCGTTCAGTGCAGCCCAAATTCAGATGCATTGTTCTCATTTGCTGACACTCAAAGCTTTGCAGTGAATCCAAGTTCACAAAGAAAACCCTCAAATCTTCTTGTATTCTTCAGATGAAGCAAACCAGTGATTACTAAAACAAAGGAAAACAACAGTATGTAGTCACTCAAACAGTCACAGTTAAAGTTACAAGTCAGCTAAAATGAAAAATGACACTAAGGAAGAATATGGTACATACCTGAAGCGAGGCGGAGCATGGAGCTTACATGTCTGGTTCTGTAACGAGAAATTTTGAAAAAGTTGTTTAGTACCTGTTCCATGTATGACCTCACATCTTAGGTACTTAAATAAGAGAACAGTCTATTCATAGTCACCTTTAATGAGTTTCAAACCTTAAAATAACAGCTTGCAAGTCATTATTTTCACCAGTAATTCACTTGCGTGTATTTATTTGAATGATGAATCAGGACAGAATGCTAAATGACTCATAAAGACAGGGCAGACAAGGCAGGTACATACCCCAGATGTAAAGCTTGGGTTTCCCCATGTGAGTCACTCTGCAGGAATATGTCTCTCCGTTGCCTGGAGTGAAGGGCACGTGTTTGGTCAGGTGATACTGCCAGTTCTCCTCGAAGGTCAGGTCGGTCTGTTTGGTACCAGGAATCTCCTGATCATTTCTGAGCAACTCAATGCTGATTTCTGGTGGGTAGAAGTTGCTCACATGACAGATCAAGATGTTGTCCTTGCCCAGTTCTCCAGGTGTTCGGGTGTACACCTGAACCTTGGGATCAGCTACCGAGAAACAAAACACTTTTAAGCACATGTGCGTACACAATTTGTTCGAAATATCATAGAGTTGGCAAATTATGATAAATATTTAAATCATTTAGGTTACATGAATTATTAACAATTATAAATAAACAATCTATTAAATCATATCCGTTGTCCCTTACACTTTTAAACTCAAGTCGTGTCAAGTCATAGTATTGTTAAATAGAGTGATCATAATACATCAGTAGAAAGTCTGACAGAACTTGTGCGGTAGTTTAAGTGCGACACAACTCGGATCGTCAGACCTGGTTTTTTTCACGACGTCACAACACTTTCGAATTCGTCCGCTCAGCGTTTTATCTCAAGTGTTCAAATCATTCCGAATACAATCTTTGTTCTTCGAGTCTTCACTTCTTACAAAACGCTTATAAACCAACTTTCGACAGTTTCGGAGTGTAAGTCAGCGGGACGGTGACAGCGTTCTAAAACCCGAGGCTCTGCGTCATTTCAGGGCCTTCCTGGAATAACTGCGCCATTTGTAAATTTCCTGACTCCAGTACAAAAGGCTACTTACTTGTCTTGGCCATGGAATTGAGCGGCAGGCAGACCAGACAGACGAGAACTGTTGCGCAGAGATAAAGATTCATGATGATCTTCGGTCGATGTCGACTAAATACGCTGGAAAGGTACGTTTAAACGTGTCCCACACGGAGAGACGACACTACTCGCTCCGATCAAAAACGAAAGTAAAAGTGTCGACAGAGCGTCCTTGCTGTTATATGGACGATAATCCCGCCCTCTCCTCTCCCGCAAAGTTATGACTTTATTTTCGACAGTGTACTTCCTGAAGAAGTGGATTGAGAATCTGGCATATAGGATCTAATTATACAGTAAATACACATATCGAAACACAATCTGCAAACAGCTGTCATTCCACACCCCTACAAAGAGGTCCATCCAGAACCTCCAGAATCTCTTCCGTGTGTTTATGTCTTTTTACCCAGACGAACACATCACAGAGGCCCTCGTTTTCAAATGGGCAGATATGGAGTTAAGTGTGGTGACTGAGTGGAAAAGCTTATTCTGTATCCTTCAGAGAAACCAACAGCCTACAGGAACTGCTGTGAAGAACCCCCACAGATGAAGGAGTACTCATGTATGTTTGGCACAGCCATTCTTGAGTTCATCCAATCATACTTTATAGCATTTTTTTTATTGTTTTCAAACTATATTCAAACTAACTGTATCAATATTAACACACTTACATTTAGCTTACAAATAGGTTAACATATAGTTTTCTCTTTGCTTTTGGCCGTGCTCTCCCTCCTCCTTTCTATCTATCTCTTTCCCCTCCCCTCTTGTCCCCCCTTCTTTCTCTCAACCCAACCGGTGCCGTCAGATCCCGCCCACCTCTGAGTCTGGATCT
>JAQNCA010114212.1:0-16382 GCA_029783725.1 Acanthurus tractus | reverse complement strand
AGACGGAGAAACACATGCACAGCACGCACTGCTGACACGTGATGGAGAAGAGTGTGTGTGTGTGTGTGTGTGTGTGTGTGTGTGTCTTTTTTACTCCTTAAGTTAATGCTGTATGTTGGTGAAGGTGACGAGTTGACGTCACACGTTTGGTTTGTGGAGTAATGTTGAAAAAGCCTCCAGTTTGGCATTTGTATTATTCAAAGTGACAATATTAAAGATGAAAAGGTGGAGCTGAAGAAGACACATTTACTACGCCCATGGGTGACACATCGCAGGCAGCTAGCGACTAGCTGTCACTCAGAGCAGCCATGGCATTAATTTTGCATAACTTGAGTGCTGTCATATAATTTAAATGAGTGGGCGATAAAACAGTCACGCTGTGCAAATGTAATGAACTGAGAATTTTGCTCCAGAGACCAAAATTGTTAGATGATTCAGGCTTTAAACATGTTTCTTTCTGCTGTAGAGTTCAGTATTGTAATATGGGGCTCACTTTTGCGTTTCGACTCAAGTGGACATTCAAGGAACTGCAGTTTTTGAAGGGTTTTAAGGGGTTAAAAGTCCTTTCAATCACCCACCTGTGACTCTCTCTACATGGGCCATAATCAAAAAAGTCAGGCCACCACTGGACAAGACAGAAGCTCTTGTTCTTTGATTTTTAACCTGCATACACCTGGTAACTTCTGATTTTTACTTTATTTTTGTGACACTGGAAGAAACTTTTACTTTGTTTGCATAAAGCCAGATATTAAAAGGGAATCTGAAAAAATATTCCATCACACAACAAAATGGACTCAGGAAAAAGGCATCTTGCCAACAGTTATTAGAGAGGCTGAAAAGCAAAAAAAAACAACAACAAAAAAAAAAAATTACAAAAAAACGTCCATGAGTTGACATCAGCGAACCAAAAATAGCCTCTCTGTCCTTCTGTCCTCCTCCTCTGCCACCCTCTGTGGATCAGCACGCTAACAGAATCCATCTCCGTTTCATATCTGAGGCCACAAATATGGCATGACAAGGCTGCACGCCGTCTTCTTTCCACTTCACAGAGGAGAGTGTCACCGCTCGCCACAGGAAGTGCTGCACAGGGACGTCACTGTCGGCAACGAGCCGGCTGTCGGTTTTTTTGTTTGCACTCTGTTCATCCCTTCTTTCTCCACATGAATTAAAACCGCATTGTACAGATAAACCGGGATTTATTCTGGCTGTGACTGTGTCAGAGTTCATTTTTTGCTTTGGCATGACTGAGTGTTTTCTAAACAAAATGCAGCTGGCCATGAAGCCCAGGAGACGCACAGCGGGGGGGCCGACAGGTAACACCTGAGTGTGGGAGTAAGTCTGTCTGAGAGCAGTGGAGACGATCAAACACCGTGACCGGCTCTGAGGATGGCAGACAGCGCTTATCAATACAGGCTGAAGGCAAAAAAAGCTGTTAACTTTGAAAGGTTAAACGAACTCTGCAGCTATTTCATTTCACATCGTCCTATTTCTGGTTTAAAAACAAGGTTAAAGCAGTCAGAAAGGATATTTTGTGACAATTTTCCGTCCAACGAGGAACCATCAGTGCATCATAAATTTATTCACAGACCTGGTTTCAATCAAAAATCAAACCACAAGGGTCATTTACTGGCTTTTTGAAGCTTTTGACCTCATCACATGATGTATTATGTATTTTCTAGATGCTAAAATATAATTTTTCTGGACAATTTAAGACTTTGGCTTCGAATTAATATGGAAAGTTGATTCTTGACTTACAAACATTTTGCAGCATTGTGCAGTTTCTTAAAAGTTACAGGGTTGATATGATTTAATGACCTCTGACTTAGAGGACATGAAAATAGCCCAATTAACTTTGGCCACCGAGCATCTCTCCGCTGACAGACAGCAGGGGACATGTGGTCGCCTGCTGCTTTGTAAAGTTGCTGCTTTTTTCTAACAGAATCACAAACTTTAGCTGGAGAGGCTGCAGGATTCAGAGCTCAAAAATGTTTGCATACTTCAAAAGAAGGACCAAGAATATTTTCACCCGACTGGAATTACTATGCAAAATTCTGAAAATACTAAAAAGAACAGTTCTCACAAGTGGCTCCAGAAGTGTGAATATAATTTAGTGTATGAACATGAAAAGGTCTGCTGCTGAGAGAGAGAGAATATAGAACACAGTGAAAAAAACCTGACTGCTCAGAAGGCTGAAGACACAAACAAAGAGACTCCTTCAGGCAGCAACAACCCAATAAAAGACAAAAAAACCTTGAGTTTCGAAAAATTAAGTGGACGAGAAACAGAGAAAAACCAGAAGCAGTTTGTTTCTTAACACTTGGCGGAGGACGGGAACGGAGACAGAGGGTCAGCCAGGGTTATGCTTTACTAAAGCGCCAGGATTGTGTGCAGGAACAATGCTCGCCAGGTTATTACACAACAGCGTTTCTCCGTCCGTGGACATGCGCTTCGCTGAATCATCCGGCCTTTGAATTGAGTTCACCGGCTGCCATTTGGGAAAAGATCATTTGCCGATTGCCATTTATGTTGAACGAAAAGCAAGGAGAGAGAGAGAGAGCTGAAGATGTGGAAACGAAGGGAGGGAAGATGGTTTTACTCATTAGAGGTGATGATTCAAAAATTTGATTCCATAACAGGACAAAAAACATCCCTGAGAAAGGATGATAAGATTGTGATTAAGTTAGAGCCGATAACAATCCTCTAACAAGGTTGTAATGGAGATGAGTGATGTAAAAAGGAAAACATTTAGCTCTTTTTCTTATCTTAAATGCTTTAAACTGAGCGAGTTTATGGCTTCATTTTCTCACTAAAGGCTGCTAAGGAGTGCTGATGGGCAAAATTGCTGCTGTTTGGATCAAACGTCTCCATATTATCACATAATAGTAGGAAATGATCTGTTTTTATCCTCTGCTTTTGCTTTAGGCAAAAAATGTGTGTGTATGTGTGTGTGTGTGTGTGTGTGTAAATACAATCAAATGTCTTTGGCAAACACAAAATATATTATTTTTGCCACTAGAGGTCTTTCTATCAAAACAGTGCAAACAAAAGCTGTAGTTTGAGCTCATGAAGTAGCGTGAACTCATGGAAGCTGTTTTCTTTATTGTCGAATAACCAGCAGATAAAAATCTATCTAAAGATTTAAAGAAGATTTAAAGTTTGATTCATGTAACGTTCAGTCACGTTTGCTGACTTCCTGTCTCTCTTGCTGTCGTTACTTTGGAAGTTAGCAACAAGCTACAAAATTAAATGCACCGTTACCTTTAATAAACAACAGATTTTTCTAAGATTAAAACATTATTGAAAATAGTCAGAAAAATGTTGGGACAAATTCAACAATACATATTACAGAGAAATCACTTTTTGGGCCAAAAAGACATATTTGCATACTAGTCTGCATGTTTTTAGTACAAACGAACAAAGAGATAAAAATAAAAAATCATTTCCACACTCAAAAATCATAAAGATTCGTAAACTCACCTCATCATACTTGCAGGCGACATCAGCCAGGCTGCAGGTTTCACCCAGCAGACTGAGATCCAGCTCACTGGGACCTGAAGACAGAAAAACACAACCATCATCAGCTGTCATAATTCACTTCACATGACTCATTTTAAAACAGGCAGCTAATGTGTCAGTCATCTGAGGTTCAACTGTGCAAATAAAGATTTTTAGAAACTAATTTAAGTGACCTTTAGACCTTTCAAGATAATCAAAACAAAGGTGTTTTGTATTCCATAAATCTCATTGATGCATCATTGATCTTTCCTTGTCGTAAAGGCAGTTTAGTTGCTGCCTTGTTGAATGCCACGTGTCTCAGTTATTTTTTATGTAGCATGTCTTTTACATTTAAGTTCTCAGCATTGCAACTCTTGATTAGTTTTTACATAATTTGTCCAGAAAAAATAGTGATGTTCCAATATTCCAATGTTTGCATGTTCGACCAGCAGTCCAAACCCCCAAATGCTCTTATTTTATTATAATGTCCACCTGAACATGCTGCTATACGTGATATCCTTAACTCTTGCAGACACCAGTTTGGTGAAAGAACAAATGGTTGCATAATTTAGCAAAGCATCATGGTTCTCTGAATAAGGAGGATAATACAGAGAAAAACAGCAAATACTCAAATAGAAACAAACAGTAACTATTTATTTCTTACATTTTCCTCTGACACCCTCATTTTTTAATTTACTGATCATTGAAATTCTACAAATGCTTGACTGGGAATTTATTTTCCAAAGGTTGCATCTGATGTCTGAAAAAATGTGGTCAGAGACTTGAGTCTCACTTTTGTTCAGAAAATCCAAATGTTATTTCAGCAGCTTGCTTAAAAAACACAATGTTTTATCATAATTATCTTACTGTCAGCTATCACAGCAAACTTCAACTGTAAAATAAATATGTGTCTGTGTAGATTTGCCATGTGTTTCATCACAGCGGGCAAAACCACAGCAGACCTCCAGATGTAAACATGCGGCTGCACATCTGCACATTCACATTCAGTGTGCACACACTGCACATCTGCACACAAATCGTCCACAAACTGAGGTTAATTTTGCCCCACTGACACCGAACATGAACTGAACCTGAACTTTCTGTTGTCAGAAAGCTGCCGAGGGTGATGCTCTGATATTTCCTAACACACAGCATCTTCATCCTCTTCCACGGTGGAAATGGGTCGTGAATAACACTTCCCCTTGGCACATTTTTATTCCTGCATACCAGAGCCTCCCGAATGGAGAACTGGGTTATATTCTGCGAGGTTGCAGCCTCAGACAGTTCCAGAGAGATGGCAGCTGTGAATTTCTCAGATGAATTATGTTAAAAAGCTTCGTAGAGAGTGCCAGATTTATGGCGAAAAAATCAGCCAACAACTCACAGTCCTGCTTCCTCTCTGCTGTGACACGACTTCAAGAGTCAGCAGTGTGTCAGGGTGCATCATGCCGTTGGAAAGCCAGGGGCCGAGGTATGACAGCGTGGATGTTTTTGTTTTTGCTGTTGAGGCCGGTGATGTCAGGTGGCTGAAGCTGCCGCCGCCTCAGCTCGGTCACCATGTGCTGCTGCGGTGATAATTGCCGTCTCCTCTCCTTGGAAAAATTGTGGTACCAGAAGCAGCAGCAGATGAACTTGGAGGCAATTTCTCTTAAAGGGTTTGCCTTAACTACTGCCACTCTCACACTTCTGTGTCCTACAGCTTTCTCTTATACTTTTCTATATGAGCAGCTCATCCAGCCATTAAGGGGATACAAGGTTGACACTATTATGTGAGTGACAGAGATTTCCAGATTTTACTGATGTGTGTTTAAACGTTGCAGGGTGCAGAAATAGACATTTAAATGGTCCTTTCAAATGGCATTCTGATTTTTTTCCCCTTTTTATTTCTGAGTGGAACATCTATTACGAGGCTCCATTAAACAGAAAACATCTTGACAAATGCGCAGATGCCACGCTGCTCTAAACTGCATCTCAGAGTGCACCCACATAACTGCTGGATGTAAGTGGACTCTTTAAGGGAAGCTCTCCCAGTCGATCACACAGTTAACAGAGTTCTGCAGGAATAAGTCATAAAACTTCGAAGTGTAAGTGTTGTTGCTCTTCTGGTTCCATCGTCTCAAAGTCAAATGGTTTTTTTTAAATGCTAATTTGGTGTTTACATTGAATAAATGTGACTCTGTGGTTCGTTTGAAGGCTTACATTAGCTCCTTTCCTCTGGTGTTTTCATTTACATGTCAAAAATTATAATAGAGGTGCTTGTTTGCTGAACAAAACATTCAAGTATGCTTATCAATTATCCAAAATCCAGTGAGAAAATCCCATTAACCTTTAGTTGGGCAATACTATCTTCCAAGCTTGGCCTGCGGCTCTCTGTGAGAAACACATCAGCTTTCTACAAGAATAACAAATGACCTTAAAAAGAACATAATGAGCTTTTTCTACATGATCATTTAGAAGCAACGAGCAAACATGGAAAGCATGCTCTGGTTTTTTGCTGGCATTGAGTGATCATTTCTCTGTTGCTCATTTTTCCAAAGTTATATTTTTTTCGGAGATTTTTCAGCTCAAGTGAAACAAGAGCACCTGCGTTCATTTGGTATTTCAGTGTCCTGTCATGAAGCAGACAGCTCTTCAGTGTAATGAGAGAAGTTGCAGGAGTGTTTTGTGTCGCTGTCAAGTAGCAAAAGGCAATTTTGATGTCAAGGATCACCGGGACTCTTATAATGTGCACAGCGTTCATCACCTGGTGTACCGATTCTAAAGAGAAGCTGACAAACTGCTTTTACAGATAATTTGTGGGACAGATTTCATGCAATAATGATGCTGAGCTGTTTCTACCTGCCCACCAGCAGCTTTTGTGGCTCTTTCCTCACTGTTATGCCTCTCAGCTGCTCATTTCATATCTTCTCTCATTGGAGTAGCACTGTATCTAAACATATCGTGTCCTCCTGAACTATTTTGAGGTGCCATATGTTCTCTCATGGTAATTCTGCCCCCAGTGACACAAACCTAAATGAATCTGTTGTGGCAAAACATCAAAATGTGTTTGTGCTGTGATTTTAAACAAAGAAAAGGGATCATTTTATATTTTTTGTTAACCTTCTTACATCCAAAGTACATATTCTTCCAATGCCTACTGTGTCCTGGCTGTGGCACAACATATGAACCTGCCAAGGTTTCGATAAATATTTTCAGAGGGATTTGTAAGCCCCACAGTTTACAACAACCTTAACCTCTCAATCCAGAGCACAAGGACTGAAAACATCAGCCTCAAACAAAACAACAAAGGAGTGATGCTTCTGCCAGAATGATCCAACATGTCACAGAGCTTCTCATCAGCCCAACATGATTTTCTCTCCAAATTCAAGAAAAAGGCACATGATGTGTTTCTTGCTGGGCTGCTGTGATGCCTTTTCAAAATAAATAAAATCTCTTTTACATTCATTTGGAAGAATACAAAAACAATAATCCAGTGTTGGCACAGAGCTTTAAAAGCAGTGTGTTGTGTGGCTTTTCTATGTTTGATAGGGACGAAACAAGCTAACTTCATTGTTTTTTTTTTAATATTAATGACTAGTTTATTTTTAAGTGTACAGATTCTACTATGAGTAGGAGTCTAGAGTCTATATTCAAAGCAAGAAAGAGTCTGAAACGAAACTCCTGCAACTGTTTTGTGTTAATAAGTGACTTTTGGCTTTAGTGAGACGAGCTGTTTCACCACTCCTAGTCTTCTAATGCTAAGCTAGG
The DNA here is from genome assembly GCA_029783725.1 of Acanthurus tractus. Lineage (NCBI taxonomy): Eukaryota > Metazoa > Chordata > Actinopteri > Acanthuriformes > Acanthuridae > Acanthurus > Acanthurus tractus. The sequence goes on along the minus strand of JAQNCA010114212.1, from coordinate 9,140 downwards.
CTAACAGGCTGCTGGCTGTAGCCTTTGGTTCAAGCGGTATGAGTGTGATTGATCTTCTCATCTAACAATAAGCATCTAACTTGTATTTGTAAATTGAATTAATACTTTAATGAGCACAACTAAGGGAACTGTACATAATTTTAAGTCTTGTATTTGTTGTAAAATAAAGAAAATATCTGACCATCTCTCTCTCGGGTATCCATCACAGAATGAACCAAATATTATGGACTTTTTTTTTACTGCATACAACCAAAAACCAGAACATGTTTCGATGAATCAGAGGAAACAGTGAACAGCTTCGGCACTACAGAAGAAGTGGGATCTGTGTTGGAACAGTTACAGGTTACACCCACGCTTTATTATGATGATGAAAAAAACAAGGCCTGCAACCAGAAACTCTGCTAGCTCGGTTTTTATTCCGACCGTAACTTTTTTGTAAAATCTTCATCATGTCTATGACCTGTAAAATCTCTGCAAAACACAGAGGCAGACACACACTGCAGAGCGCCGGCTGGTGTGTGTCGGTCAGGCATCAGGACTGTGGATCCATCCGACACATTTAGAACTAAATGATCAGATATTACATAACGCATAAATCCTCTGTTGCGTCTTCTGACTGATTAAACATTGATTCTAACCTTGTTGATTCAGATTTTCTCACAAAGTGTGACTAACCCTGCTTCACTGGTTGCTATGCCAACTCTTGTGGTAACCAGGGAGCTGGTGGGTGATGTGCTTGGTTTTTCTCTTTTCTTGTGTTTGTGGACGTTTTTTTTGGAGGGGCTTTTCAACACCGTCCACATGTTTCAGAAGCTCTTTAAAAGCAAGAAAACCCCTGAGGATTTTCTTTACTCTGACTTTACTCTGATGCATATCTGTTGCATCATGTTTTATCATCATTTGGCCCGAAGCTACTGTAAAGTCTGCAAGTCTGCCCTCTGCACTATACAAACACACACATGCACACACACACACACACAGTATAAGATAATGATATATAACCCATCATTCTGGAAGCCATATATCTAATAACATTTACACAGTGGTGGAAGATGAACATATAAGTAGAAGTATCAAATATATACCTTGAATACAAAAAGTAAAAGTTCTCATGCAGAATGGCCTGTTTCATATCAATTGTGTTACAAACAAATATGTTTTAGTTTCTTATTTTGCTGGATTTTATTGTGCTGTATCACTAAGTCAGATTCCTTTTTACAGTTCACATTTGGAAAATAAAGGGATTTTGATGTTTGGTGCCTTAGTTATAGACGGCATAAAAAAAATATAAAACAAATCCACAGTGAATCAGGTGTTGATTTGTGGAGTTTGACATTATAGCTGTCACAATCATGGTTTCTGGAGCCAAAAAAAGGCCAAAAAAGGGTTTGAGAGTTAAGCTGCAGAGGACACGTTTGGCTCCTGGCTAGCAGCTGCTGTCATTCAAAGCAGCAGCACCTTAAATATGTACAACTTGAAGCTTTGATGCCATTTAAATGAGTAATATCAAAAACTTCTGACTTCTTTCAGGGAAATTAGCTTTATAGAGACCAAAACCATTTATTGAACCAGGCTGTGAGCATGTTTTTGTTGAACAAGTTTGACATTTTATTTTGAAGGTTTGTGGATTTGACTCACTTTAGAAGCCACATTAAAGTTGCCATTTGAGGAAGTGCAGGGCATGCATCAAAAGTCAGCAAACATAATCAAACCAGCAACTTTACCATGAAGCTGTAACCATTCAGCTACCGAGGCACTCATTTATCATGCATTTTTACTCAAAATCTGAAAAGTTACGTACAGCTAATGTTATACCATAAAAAAAATCACTTGAGTTTTGTCCCTGTTTTAATAAGATAAGTGCTCATCTCACCAGCTGCCGGCTCTTCGGAGGGAAACAGCTTGTTGTCCAGAGTCATGCTGATGTCGCAGAAGACCTCCTCCTCCTCTCTGTCAGCATCCAACTGAAAGGAAACAAGCAAATTTCAGCTTTAATAGTCTGCACTGTCATTTACACCGATGCTGTGCAGTAAAGGTTGACAGAATGAACAGAAACAAGACATACTCAAGAGTCGTGACCTGAGGCTCTCTAACACAGCGGACACGCTCGGTGTATTAGACCTGACAGGCAGAATGAGTCTCATTATAAGATCAATCATAAATAACAAGCTCTGCGTCTGCACACTCAATTCTTCTGTATTCAATGTGCAGTGAAAACCTTAAAAACACTGGATTAATTAGCGTCCCTTCTGTCGGCCGGTCTTTCTGACATTATTCAGAGGACGAGTTGGCTCCCTTTGCATGTACTACACTCACAAATTGACCATGAAGAATCTGCTTTGGGAGAAAACTGGAAGCTAATTGAAGCAGACTTCTCATCCTCCCTAAACTCAAACAGGGCTGATAACAAGACAGCCAAAAGGCATCAATGTGTGTGCAAGAACAAAAAAAAAAAAAAAAAAGACCAGACATAATACCCCCTCAGGTGTGTAATTGTCAGCAGAGCTACTTAGCAGACATGTAAACTGAATAAAAGAAATGAATGAATGTCAGCTGTGGGAGTGCAGGTCAGGCGAAATGAAAGATAGCAACACCGACAACCAGCCTCCTCTTGGGTCTCCATGGTAACAACCTAAAATAAGAGAGCCCGCTGTCTGCCGTCTCCTGCGTGGGAGACTCCCCCGAGCCCCCCGAGGGCTCTGCTATTCCACCTGCAGAAGATGGGATCAAACCGAGGATTCCCTGGAGAGAGTGGCATTCGAAAAACCCGTCAGAGGCTCTCAGACCCTTCAGCGTCGGGCACAGTGAGCAGAAAAAAAGAGCCTGCCGTCACACCGCAGTGTCTTCATAGCCAAAAAGTGTTCCTACTTTAACAGAAAGGCCCCGTATAATCCATTTATATTGTACAAGAAGCTGCCTGAGACTCCTCACAGAGAAGTGTCACTTTTCAAGGACGGATTAATCGCTTTAAGTTTTTGGGAGAAAAGCTCGACTGTCATCTGAATGATTTCAGGGTCATGACTGTGAGTCTGCAGGAAAGAGAACCAGAACCGACTGTCATTGTGCCAAAACACCCGTTTGATCAATGAGATGGAGCTGTGCAATATTTGAGCCTATCAGTAATGTAAACTGTCCCTGCAACAGAACAAAGTGTTTATATTTGACAAAGAAAGCATCAGTCTCCATCCATGTGGATCATATTAAAAACAAATTCTGCATCCAACATAAAACTGACTCAATCAGAAAACACTGAAAGCCAGAAAGTTTCCGGTGGTGGTGGAACGATTCAAATTCATTACTCAAATAAAAACGTTGCTATTACATGTAGAAATACTGTTACAAATAAAAGTCCTACATTGCAAATGTTTTGTAAGTAAAATAAACACAATCATGTTCACAAAGTAACACGACTTGAACTGAGAAATGGCCTTTGTTAGTGTATAAAAAGCAAACCTATTGATATTTTATGTGTGTATATTTTAAATATGTCATGATTATTATTCCTGGATCATCACAGCAGAGAGAAGTCCACCTGTTTCCAAAGATTAATCATCTTTACATTGACAGGGAGAACTGCAGTTGATAATCATGTCTTCAGCTGTTAATTTTTTAATATTATAATCTGCTTTAAAGTGCTTTAGTCAAAAATGGTCTCATTAAATCATGTACTGAACATCTATACAGTGAAAAAAAGTGTGTTATCTGAGTCTTTACATTAAGGTGAAGCGATCAGTAAAAGGCTTAATATTTTTTTTCAGAGATCTCAAAGAAAGAGACACAGATTAGAGGAAGCAAATGAATTACAAGAAATTTCAAAGCTGCAGCTAAGAAATGTTTCAGAAATGTCAATCCAAAAAAATTAACCTTAGAAAAATGATTTTTAAAGCTTTCATGTGCATGACAACATCACATGTGAAGTTACTCTCTGGAGCAAACAGACAAAACCAAAGAGACTTGAAAAAATGTAAATGCGAGGACATAAATAGACAACAAAGACTCGTAAAGATGAAAAAAACGAAAAATCTGTCTCAGGCTTTTCAGTCTTCTGTTCTGAGGAAGAGAAATCTTAAAATTCAGAGCAGAGCAATTTATACTTCTTCTAGATAGTTACAATGCAGGTATTGCGTTGAAGTTCCAGGAGAAATCTTTGTCAACATCCCTGGAAAGATAAGACACCCAGGAAGATGGAGCGAGGTGTCTTTTGTTTGTTTCCATCGGTGACATCTGGCAGCATGTGAGAAGGAAGCTGCTGAACTCACTCACATATTTAATTATGTTGGCCCCTTTTTTTCCTACAATAACGAATAATGACGGCTTCAACTGAGGGCCACAACAAACTATTATTGCTCCGTGTTGCAATTTCCAGTTTGCTTCGCTGTGGAAGTGTGTTTGTGTGTGTGTTTGTGTGTGTTTAATGAGTTGAGTCATACTACAGGAAAAAAAAAAACACACCTTCATTTGCATATCCTCGCAATTTTTTACACAGAAATCCAGTTATCGTGTGTCAGACAAAGATCACAGATCCCAAACAGCTCAACAATAAAAAAAACCCTGAGCAACTGTTCGTCAGAGCTGCCGAGACTCTCTCACAATGACAGAAATAGGACGAGTCGTTTCTGTGAAACATCCAGAACTCATAGACTTGTAGACATGTGTAATGACGGTGCAATCTTTCCGACTCAGTGCCGACGACGTGGAGTGATGAGTCATCGCGATTGTTCTTTTCCAGAGTTATGCCGTCCTTATTTTGGACCTGACATTTAAAAATGAAATTTGCCACACAATTACTGAGACACAAAAGCCTTCTGCTCAGCGAAAGCAATTAAGCCTCAGAGGTTATTGCAGCCATTAGTCAAGAAACTATTGAGTCCTTCTCCTGGGATAATTACTGAAGAGCAGGAGCAGCTAATCCAATCAGAAGTTAATCTCATTTCTGCGTTCAGATAAGACAGAAACTAGAGAGAGTGCACAGGTGTCAGAAACTGTTTTTGTGTTTTGTTTCAGTTCATTAGAGGACAGTTAGATTCTGTCGAGAAAGAAGGTTTATATTTATATGATTCACTGTGTTGTAATGACACAGTTGTTCAGGGTGAAGAGCTGAAAATGTTGCATGTGCACAGCAGTGAGCATCACTGGGTGCAAACACCTGAGACAAACAGCCTCTGCTGTATGTATTTTCAGTTTTAAATGTGCAGCTTTTGCAAAGAGGAAGCTTCCTATGGACCGTGTTTGAATGCTGTTTGTTTCTGTTCTGTCTCTCTCATTTTATCCTTCACATGGTGAGCTAAAACCATGAGTCCATTAATTGATTGATTAGTCGATAGACAGAAAAAGTTGTCTGTAACCATTTGGAGGAACGATGAATCAATTCTGTCATTCAAGGATAAAAAGTAAAAATAAAGTGTCAAACATTCCACAATTGAAGCTTTTAAACTGAAAGGATCAATGGTTTTGTTGAAGATGTGTCATTGTAATTTAAATCTTTTAAGCTCTGAGCAGCCGAGAGGAGCTGCAGATTCAGGTGATCATTTTCTGTATGTTCAGCACTATAAGTGACCCGTCTCACATTTTACATTATCTTTGATACATCCAATGCACTGCAATGAAAATGTCCCTTATAGCAGCTTTAATGTTAAAAAACTTTTCTCTGCATCTTCAGCCGAAACTGTGACATTTCCTGAACAGACCCATGAAATCATAAGTGAACAAATGCTAAACTCACTGCATTTCCCAGCCGTATACAACCAAAGCCAGTGTAAAATGTCCCATTTACAGTGACTAAGCATTATTGTGACTGTTCTTTATTTCCTTCCTCATCATGCAGACGGATGCTGCTCCTCCTATTTCAAATCACAGATGGACAAATCAGGTATCAACTCTAAATGGATGGAAAATTAACCAGAAATGACACAATAGACCTCAGGGGGGGCGGATTACAACTAATAATCCATCTTGCAGCTGTATGGTTTTATCCTTTTAATGAACCACAGTGTTAATCTGCCCTCTGTTCAGGCTTTACCGTCAGTGACAGCACCTCAACGTCTCAATTTAAGCACAAGCAGTCAGTCTATGCTGGTGGTAGACGGACCGTTGTAGAAAATCCCACCGGTTTCATGGTCTGCTGTGGCTTTGCTTTGGATGAGGAGCATATTGGAACATTTCAAACGCCTGTTCACACTCATGAAAACATGCAAAAGTGATACACTCAAGTTCTGTGGGATGGAACGTGACATAAAACAACATCATGTTGTTTTTTTTTAGCAGCTTTGTAGAGCTGAAGGTGTGAAGGAAATGACACACACTCTGACTACAAGTGTCAGGTGAAAGAAAGAAAGAAAGAAAGAAAGAAAGAAAGAAAGAAAGAAAGAAAGAACGAAAGAAAGAAAACCTCCACAAACACACAGTCTGAGAATCTTTCACTGTAAATACAGATATGGATACAATTTTGTCTTATTTATTTTGAAGAGCACATATTCAGCGTAGGCTTAATTTGTCATGAAGTCGATGTTTTTAAGAGAGCTTTAGGCCTTTGCAGCTTTTGTTCGAGTCCGTGATTTTAAGTTTTTGACAGGCAGGAAGGTGGAGGGAGTGAGATGGAGTGAGACGATGTTGATGCTGCAGCACTGCAAAGAGAGGAGTGACAGCAATTCACAGGAGGGATGAACCATCGATAATTGCTAAATGTGTCCAAACCACTTGAGTGAGAACTGCAGTGTTCTCTCATTTACAGGTGGGGAGGGACAGGAAATTGATCTAACAAAGGTGTTTTACAAAAACACAACATTACAAATTGCATATGTGCAAGTTACGTGAAAGGGATCTTGGTAGGTTAAGAGGCTTTAAATGTTACTTCTGTTGTTTTCAGGCAGCTCTGTTTTGTGATATGTGGTTGTGTCAGTTGAGAGTTGTATACAATCTTTTTCTAAAGCCGTCCAAGTATTTTTTGGTGTCTCAAACTGGTTTCCCAATCTTTAACATGTGTTAAAAATGTTTTGTATTCTGCATACAGACACTAACCAGGAACCCAGTCTGTTTAAAAGTGAAGCTGAGGAAGTCATGACCATGCTGATGAGTTTTATTTACGTGATGAGTGTTGGCTGGAAGTCTCTGCAGACCAACCTCATTATTCTTAAATCAGTTTGAATGAAGAGCTGATAGTGAGGAGGAGTCCCAAGGGCCAAAGCTCCCTGATTACTGGGAGCTTCAAAGGTGAAGACAAGTACTGAGAAATAATGAATGATAAAAGTTATTGGTTTTTTGACAGTTTCCTGGGAATAAAGCTGCAACTGTCATCATATTTTCATTCAAATGTTGCATAACTTTGATTGGTGCTGTTAGTACATGATGTCATCTTCTGGCCAGGAAGTCTCATCTCACTACAAATCAATGTGAAGGGCTCGGACAAAAAAAACATGAAATAAAATGCGACAATCTTAAGAATAGTTATTATCCTGTTTCCTGAACTGAAATACGAAAATGTAATTCTGCTACAAATCCTGTAAAATGTTGACGGGAAACTTTGTCAAAACTTTTCATCACAGTCATGTCAAGTCTGATGTGGTTGCATAACAGGTTACATAATGGCTGTGTATGGATTGAGACAATTTTACAGCAAAAATGAAAAAAGTGCACTGCGCACTGTCATATGTCTGCAGAACAGAGACGCAGCACTTCAGCATCGCCACTCTGAAGGGCCGTGATTAAATCGATCCCATTGAGATAGAAGGACGATGTGCAGAGATTTACAAAAGGTAGCAGGAACCTCATCTCTCTCCAGTTTGTATCAGCTCAGACTTCTCTTGTCATAGTGACCAAGATGTTAATGAAATACATTTTGATAAAATGTGAGTGTTTTCTGGTTTCAGTCTTCCAGTAAACTGAATATATGAACAATTTTGCAATTTTTCTGTCATTTTATGGGCCGAACAACTAATTGACCAGGAATATTTGTTGTCATAACAACTGCTGTTACAATAATAACTACTGTTGTCTAACACACAAGAGTTGGCAAAATGATTTTTCAAGTCAGAAACTGTGAAATTAAAAATACAAACAAAGAAAAGTACAAACTCCTCAGATTGTTCCCTGCTTCTTGCCCAGTGCATGGGCGTTTGGACTCTTGGAAACCGTAACAGGCTGAGTTTGTACAGAAAAGAGATGGAAGAATGAATGTAGGACAGAAAAACATTGAAAATCCAGTATGGAGCAGAGACAAGATTCATGAGTTGTGAAGAAATAAGAAGCAGAGGAAGCCAGACGAAAACACAGTGAGCAGGGTATGAGGAAGCTATATTCAGAAAGAAATTGGAAAAGATATCACACAGGAGAAAATATATGTCTTTTGCAATGTTAATGCAGATGCAGACTTAATTCAAATCTGTCTGGAGTCCAAAAGTCATTAAGTGTCGTTCGCTCCACTGACATTATCACTTCTGCTCTTATAGCATCACAGAAACAGAGAGGAAGCACCGAAGCAGACTGCAGACTCTGACTTCTGGGGGGCATCTCGGTACATTTTCATTTTTTCACATTAATGTGATAAGTTAGAGATTAGAGTTTGATTTTAAGATGCCCCGAGATAAAACTCTAAAAGCATGCAGACACAGTAAAACAGTGGAGGAGTTTCACTGAGCGAGCTGAGACTCAGACGGATCAATAGGACTCCCACCAGATGAGTGGGCAGCAGCTTCCTGTCGGCTGCAGGAGCCAACAGCTCTATTAGCACCAGCTTCACACATACCAGGGATAACTCGATGCCCCTCTGAACCAAACCACACAAAGTAATGAGGATCTCAGCGGGATTAACACCAGTTCCTCTAGTTCAGCAGCAACAGTCTGCAATTCAGCTCGCAGGACAATCATGAGCCTCTTTGATTTTATCCGTGTGTGTTTGGGTGGATGTAGGAATGATGCTGAATACATTTTGTTATGTTAACATGATTAATAAGCAACCTTGATATTTAATGATTTTACAAAAGTGCAGATAATGCCAGTGTTTTGCACAGATTCATTTGGAAAGATTTCCAGTCTTTTTTGGTAAGCTGACAGTGCAGAGAAAAGCAAGAAAACAATGAGAAAATGAAACAGATACCATCTGTAATATCAGGCCCAGGCCAGAGATCAGAAGCAGTGAAGTTATC
>JAQNCA010113592.1:1834-16504 GCA_029783725.1 Acanthurus tractus | reverse complement strand
GATGGATGAGAGGGGTTGAGCTTCGCCGTCCTGCTCAAGGACACTTCAACAGGACACACGCTTTCCGTCGGACGCCGCCGCCGTGGTCACACAGATCTAAACATACACCTTTCAGTTGGAAACAGGGCAGTGAAGTGCTTAATTATCATGCAGCTGAGGGAAATCCAGGCTGTTAGTCCAACGATTGTACTTGAAGCCATGATTGATCGACGCTTGCGGTGCCGCGGGAAGCGTCCACGTCTTTCACAGTTCAATCCAGGGCCGCCATGTAATCAGGCGAAGCTGCTGTTGAAGGTTTACAGAGACACTGATGCTGCAACAAGAGACTGTTTGATTCACCTGCATTCAAACCGACGACAGAGTCCGAAAACAGATGATCAGGTTTGGAAAAAAACAAGCAAACCATCAAACAGATTCATTATAAGTCCGTTATCACGCAGACATTTTAGTTTCCTGCAGAAATATACAATTTCACTTCAATAACATTAAGAAAAGTACTTTGATTTGTCTGAGTCATAATTATTAGAATAACAGGCAGAAAATAAAGGAAGCGACCTGCAAAAACAGCTTTGAATAAGATGCACTTTCTTTTAAAATCAATGCTGATACAAAGATTAGAGGACTTAAAAAAGTTACTGCTACACATTTTGTCGAGTCTTTAATAAATGTTTCAGTGTTCTTCACCATCTGTTCATCTTTTCTTTCCATAAACTCATTGATCTGTAAGTTTGTTCTGCAAACCTGCATTCAAAGTTTTTAAATCAAGTTGTTTAAAAAATCAAATGCTTTTTATCGTTAAAACATGATGATTGATATTGTGCCTAAAAGTAAAGTTACACGTCTCTTTAATTCTGAACATAATTATTAAGTTTCTTCACAAACAAACTTCGTTTCACATGAAGGTTTTTTATTTTTCTCTTGAATTTTGTCGTTTTTCTGCTGAAGGCCAGAAAAGTCAAACGCAGCTTCTGTGCGATCTGAAGGAAAAACGAGTATTTTGAATCTTATTCTCTGACGATAAGAAGATAGAAATGATCCGACAGATGCGGCACAGATGATTCACAGCAGCTAAAATGAGTGAGCCTGAGTCTTTGAAGCCTTTTGGTAAATTACCAGCAGAGAGCAGGAACGGAGGAGGAGAGCAGCGTGTCTGCAAACAGCAGCATGTTTGTTTGTTCCTGCTTTTATTTGTGCATTAATATTCAGCTCAGGTTCGTCTTGTATGATCAACACAGTCGAGAGCTGTTTATTTCTCAGTTCAGTAGGCTGAACGCTCTCCGTGACAAACAGCAGCGGATCGCGGCCGCAACACGAAGTGAAACCAAAGACAGAAAGAAAGCGCAGGGTGAACTCACGGGACTTGGCCCTGCCGGAGAGAGGCTCGCTGGATCCGGTGGTGTAGGAGGCCATGACCTTGACGCTGTACTCGGTCCCGCTCAGCAGGTTCACGATCAGCATGGTGTTCACGTCCTCCCCCACGAAGGTCTCCAGAGCCGGACCAGGAGCTGCAGAGGAAGCAGGTGACACGTCAGGAAGACGGAGCTCAGAGACGATCATTAGCTTCGTTTCCAGCCAGATGGAACGGAAAGAAGATGATGGAGAGAAGAGAGAGAGAGAGAGAGAGAGAGGTGACTGAGGCAGGGAGATGAAAGAGTGTGTGTGAGTGTGTGTGTGTGTGTGTGTGTGTGTCGGACTGCAGTTTTATTAGATGTTTTCATTTTCTCCTCCTCGTGTTCGAGTCTGCAGACGATCACATGTTCAGTCCACATGAAACATCTCACACACTCTCGAACCAGCCGACTGAACCGATTGATTTTCTTTAAAAACACATTAATGGCCGCTCGCCTGAAGGCCTCTCACGCTGCAATTAATCACAACTTTTGATTAAAAATGCAGAAACTGCTCTGTTTTTATTGAAGCCAGAGGCTGATGATCACTCGCTCCTCTTGGTTAAAGTTGTGAGTGATTGACGACGGATTGATTGGAAACTTGTTTCTGCTGCAGAAAATAAAGCAGCTGAAATCACAGCCCACTTTGTCTTTTACAGGTGAGATTCAGGCTCGAGTCGTGGCCCAAAAACCGACAACCTGAGACGAGTTTGTAATCAGCTTCAGTCAGATCTGCAGATTCATTCCTCCAGAGTTCAGAACAATAAAGTTTTAGTGGAGAACTCAGGTGCATTCGTCTAAAGTCTGCAACCTCGTGTTTTTGTGCAGGTTGGCTTAGTATTTTCTAATAAACGATCTCCATTGATCCCTTTTAGGATTATTAACCCTATCTAGTCATTTTTTTCCATTATTTCTACTGGCAGCTCCTTAAAAAAGCAGCTGCATGTGTTTCTTTCTGTTAATCTGTGAATGCATCAGTTGCACAGTTGCTCTTGTATTTTATACTTTAATCAAACTAGTTATAAAACTGTGAGTTTAAAGCACAAACTCTGCCTGGAAAACGAGGTTTGCATGAGCTGTTGCTTGCTGTGAGTCATCTCGGAGGATCTGAGCATGAAGGAGATCTTTTCTGTGTCGCTGCACCTTTTCATCAGAACTGAACTGCACAGTCTGAACGCTGAAATTGAAGTTTTTAAATGAAGCCTGTGTCGGGTGGACTGACGCCGTGGACGAGCCGAGGGCAGATTATTCTCACTGAGGAGGAATAAGCCTCCGGAGTTTCCCCCCTGCTGGATTTCTCCTCGGATCCACAGCTGTTTACCGGCGGCAGCAGAGCTCACAGTTCAGTTATTAAACTTGTGGGATTAAGAAGTGGATTTATCTTCACGCCAACCTGTCTGCTGCGGCGGCGGCGGCGAGCGGCGAGGTGACGGCGGCCCGAACTGTAATTAGTCTCACTTTGTTGACTGTTTACTGGAGAGGAAATGTACTTTAGTTCATAAACCTACAGAGAGGAAGAGAAAAGACACGACTGGAAGGAAAAAAACTGGAGGAACCAGAGTCTGTTAGGAGAAGAAACAAGTGAAAGACTGAGCTGAACACACACACACACACACACACACACACACACTCACACACACACACACACACACACTCAGTGCTCAGGTAATGCAGTGGAAACAAGGGGATTTCTCATGTGTGTGTTTTAAAGAGGTGATGACATCATGAAGCGTGACGACGGATATTCAAAGACTTTTGTTTGATCCTAAACTTAAGATTTAAATTATTATAATTATGCATTAATAATTTAAAACATCTAAAAAAACAAAAAGTCAAAGTTTCCATCATGTCGGTCGCAGACGTTCAGGATCTCCAGAGGAAAAAAATCTAATGATCTTTTTGTTGTTTCCATCAAAGAAAGAACGAAGATCCAACAGGAAGTTCTGACGTAAACATCTGGAGGACGAATATTTAACCTTTCTGACTGTTTTTTTTATCACTTTAAGATAATTATGATGAGAAAATCTGGAATATAATGTTGGATCCTCTTGTTGTGTCGACATGGACTTAAACTTTTAAACTCGTTGAGGCTAAAATCTCTTTAGATTTTTAGATTCTGACCGCTGAACTTCAGACTTTGACAGTTTTTAAAACGGACCAACAGTTTCTGAAACTGTTTTGACATTCTGATACGAAGAGAAATCAGTAATATTTAACGCGATTTGACACGGTGTGTGTGTGTGTGTGTGTGTATCACCTGATATGGGCTGGTAGACGACCCTGTATCCCATGGTTGGCGCCGGCGGGGCGTCCCAGCTGATCCTGAAGCGGTTGTACCATTCCTCCGACACTCGCAGGTTCCTGGGCGCCAACAGAGGAACTGCGGAGAAATTCAATGCTGGTGTTAAAATAAATACAGATTTACTGCGTTTTCTTTAAAACAGGTAAATTGAGTTTAAATCTGAAGTCAAACAAGGTAAAAAACAGACAAAGAGAAAAACTGAGACAAAAAGAAAAAGGGAGAAAAGATTAAAGAAAAAGACAGAAATCCAGATGAAAAGAGATGAGAGCGAACACGAGATGGGAGGAGGAGAAAGAAAAAGAGACGGATGAAGTTAAAGAGCAAAAAGAAGAAGGTTCATAATTAAACTAATGAAAAAGAGAAAACAGAGTTCGTTCACTCAAACAAAAACACTGAAACACAGCCGTTAAAAAGTCAAATTAAAATGAAAATAAACCAAATCTATGAATAAAATACGATCTGAAAATCTCCTCGTCTGCACGTCGAAATGATTAAAGGTTCTTTATTAAAGGAAACTGTCGTGGAAAAAGGATCCAGAAACATGGAGGACAGAAATAAAGTTGGCGAAGAAGATAATGAGGAAGGGTTGGAGGAGGACGAATGTTTGATGACCGCGTTTTCACCCGGACAGACGGAAACCGGGACAAAAGTTCGTAAAAACAGAGCGAGACGGTGTTAAAAAGTTTGTTTTCTGTGAGGAGTGAAATTAAACCATCTGTGGCCTCATACGAGTGTAACTTCTGCAGGACTTTCAGAAACATGATGGACTTAAACCCCTTCGCTTTAACAGGAGACGTGAGACTTTTTCCAGGTCTGAATCCGAATCTTCGTGCTGTTCTGTTGCACAATTTAAATGCTAAAAACCTCCAGTTTTCCATCCTGTCCACCGTTTTCCTTCCGGAGCTGAAACCTGCAGATTAAGCGGCTCTGCTGCCTCATTTTCCCTCCTCGCCGTCTGAATGCCAATCGTCCTCCACGAGCTCCGTCACATCACCTCCCTCCGTATCTGCTGCGTTTAAATCCCTGCGTTAAAAAACTCTCCTCCTCCATCACTTTATCTATCATTTCTGCGCCCTCGTCGCTCCTCTGAAAATTACCATCAACCTCCGAGCTTCCTCTTCCCGCCACGTTTCACCCTTCAGGCGTAACGGAAATGAGACACCGGAGATTTAATGACCGGGACATTTTTGACCGAAGGAAGTTCCGGATCAGGAAGAACTCGAGCTCTAATTCTGCACTTTGAGTCCACAAACTGTGCTTCAGTTTTGTTAAAGGCTTTTTCTTTACGGTACCAGTTTTTTAACCACGGACAGAAGAAGGTTTCACACCTGCTATTCTGGTTTAGATCGAACTGAAAAGTCCAAAAGTCCGGAGGAAACGATTCACCTTCTGACCTGAAATCTCAAAATAACTTTGAGATCCTGGGATTTTTGGTTGTGATGACAAAATTAATTCTTTTCTTTAAGAGCTTAGTACTTCAGACTCTTTGGTGAAAATGATTTAAAGCAGCAAAATCATAAATTACACCAAAGTGCCGGAGTGCCGAACTCACCAAACATGGCAAAGTTCTGCTGCTGTAATTAAAAATAATTATTTTAATTCATATTAGGACCATAAAGTGAAGTCAGTTTTATCACCAACAGACTGAAAATAATTAAGTTATCAAAAAAATGTTACAGAACCAAAGAAATGATACGAATTTCTACGAATAATTGTTATTGATAATTTAAACGGGGACATGAAGCTGTGAGATCTTCTGATTAAACTCTGGTCTCACACAGGTTTTTCCATGAATCCATCCATGTTTCTTCCTTCTTCCTGTGGTGAAAACTCCCCTCTTCCTCTCTGTATTCTCTCCTCATCTCTCCTGGTGACCATCTCATCCGTCAGTGGATCAAACCTCTGATTGATCTGCCTCCTTTGTCACGTTTTCTGTCTTCAGTTTGAGGCTTTAATCCCACCCGTCTCCTCTGCGTTCCCCCTCACGCCCGCCTCGCCGTCCGGCCCATCCCTCATAGGTTCAAATCCCCAGATTACGACATCTTCCTTTGTCACATCATCCGTCTTCACTCCGAGAAACCCGGCCGTCCCTCCTCTCGCTCCCTCAGAGATCATCTCATCCTTCACTCGCTAACAGGAACCATTCATCATCACCTGCTTTAGGAGGCCCCGTCGTTTAAAACCCGGAGAACGTCGTTAGCGTCTGCTAATGTGTGTAATGTGCTGCGCAGCGAGGCATGATGGGACGCGACGGAGAGATGAATGACTTGAATATAACGTTTCCTTCCTGCTGAAAGCCGAGCGATTTTCTCCGCAACACATTTGGCAGCAGAGGAAATCATTAGCCTCCGTCGGCGCTTCACAGCAGCGTTCAGTCACTTTTAACAAAGAGGAGAAGGATTCCCACATTTTTCTGCCTTCAGCTCCACAGCGAAGAGAAAGGACGGCGAACAATGAGCTGCTGAGACGAGTTTCTGTCTGTTAAAACACCTTAAACCGTCCTGAGTCCATGAACAGACCAACAGGGTTTGTTTGAAGCACAAACATCTTTCAACTGAGTTTATTTATATTCAACAATTCATGGAGGAGCTGAAAATGTGTTTGTGTGGCTAAAAGTTGGCAAAAATCTGTTATTTCAGGATTAAAGTTTGACAGGCTGAAGACAATTTACTAAAACAATAAAGAGACAAATGTTGGAGCTTGGCGACTTACGTGTTCGTCCATATTTTGACGCCGTCGGTCCGTCTCCTTCGGCGTAAACGGGGATGATGGTCACTTTGTACTCGGTGTCGGACAGCAGAGGCTGTAGCACCAGGCTGGTCTGACCCGTCGGCACCGTCCTCTGAAAACAACAAGAGTCACGGAGGAAGGTTAGCAAGAAGACACGAGTCTGCAAACATCAGCACAAATACAGACGTCTGTTCAACATGACGAGACGCTCTGAGGAGCAGATGTTGGTGGTTTCTTCGTCCACATGTTGAACACCAAAGTTCCTACAATTCTTGCTCCTACAACCATTTTTAGAGGCTTAAACTAAAGTTCTGTGTCAGAAATTCTTCGTGTTTCCTCGTCTTTGCTCTGGCTGACGTGGTTCTTCACCTCTGACAGCAGAAGCCGGAGCAGCAGGACAGTCTGAGCGTTCGGCTTTGTGCTCTGCAGGAGAAACTCACGCTGATTTCTTTAATGGGGACGTCTGCAGAGTTTCAAGTTTGTTCTGAAAAGGAAAAGTTTCCTCCTCCAGGTGTTTTTGTCGGCTCAGACATGACTTGCAAAAGCTCATTTCATCGTGGAAAAAAAAAAAAGGCAGCCATGTTTTTGCAGCCGTGAAAGCTGTTTTCTTCCTGAATGCACCGCATTAAGACTTAATAAGCTGCGAGCAAACAAACTAACAGACATGCACAAGGCTTTGAACGCAGCACAGCCGTGCGGCAAGGCTTCCAGGTCTCAGGCGCTCGCAGGTTAATTGTGTTCAGGTTTCCTGCTCACCTGTCTGTGAACTGTGGCCTCTTGTTTCAGCTGATCTCTGAGTGACTCATCGGTCCAGGTGGACCTCCGTCCTCACCTGCAGCCTCCTGTCCTCCCTTCACCTCCTCTGAATCCTCCTTCACCTCCTTTCTCATCCTTTATTTCTCTCTCTGCATCTGTTGTTTACGAATGTATCTGCTTAGTATTTCCGACACAATTTCTCCCTGTTTTCTCTCTCAATCTGAACCAGCTCTCCGTCTGTATTCTGCTGTTTTATAATCAGCAGGTTTGAAACCGTTTCATGTTTAACAGACTTGTTGACAGACAGAAAATTAATCATAAACTTGAAGCATTTAAAGACGCCACCCTGGTCGCTTGTTGCTAACGTGGTCACCGACATCAGGCATCACATCGTTAAGAGCTGAAGAAACGGGAGGAAAAGCAGAAATGCTTCAGGAAACAGAATTTCTGCTGTAAATAAATCATCCCGTTGTTTCTCTGATCCACGTTACGGGTTCTTCCAGCAGTCTGAGGCTCCTCTGATTACCCCTGAACTCGATGCTGAGCGGTTGCATGTTTGCTTTACCTTCACATAAGCAGAACTGTGGTGGTTTTGTTCTCGGTGAGAGGAATCTTTTGTTTGTTAAAGGTCGAGCTGCTTCGGTCTCTCTGCTCTCCCACCGTCGCTGTGTTTCTCTGCCTGTCTGAGCCCGGTTTGCATTCTGAGCATGCACCGTCTCGTCTGTGCACGCCTCGTCCAAAAACCCTCCGCTCCCCCCAAAAATACACTTTCTCAGACGTGTCAGTCAGACAAACACTGGCGGCCTTGACGAATCAATTTCAGCACAGTCTGATGAAAAAGGGAGCAAGCCTGTGTGCCGTCACTGAGCCACACAGTCAGAAGAAACCACCTCCAGCCTCACTGCTTTTACTCCACTTTGTAAATGCAAACATGGTTTCATGAAGTATTTATGGGATTCAGAAACCCAATCTAGTCCGACAGAAGCTCCGCGCAGGGCCAGAATATTAAGTCTGATCCAGCCGAGACTTTGCAGGAGCTACGATGCTCGAAGGCAAACTGCAAAGAGAGCCAAGTTCTCAGGTGATCAGAGTCAGTTTCAGGTGACTGAGAGTCAGCAGGGAGACGACACATCTGCTAAAGTGTGCAGAGCTGCAACCAAACAGAAGCAGACAGAGAAGAAAACAGAGGATGAAACACCTCGTAAACTATTGTTTAGAAGATTTCAACTGTTTTTTAAACTGTAACAAAGTTCTGGTTCAGGTCTGAACATCTGGCCAGAGTCAAGTCACAAAAACCCCACAAGACCAGACTTTCCTCTGCACCTCCCAGACTTTTCACTTTGCAAGACAGACAAAGTCCTAAAAGCATCGACTGTCGTCCGACAACCATTTAGCTTTTTCTCAGCTGTGAAAATTAAGCTGCTTATAGGAATTAACAATAGATGGAAGAGGAAATCCTGTTATCTACTTTAACACCAAGCATCACGGTCAAACAGCGTCGATGGTCTCCAGATTGTAAATAAAAAAATTTACATTTCAGAGCTCAAAATGTGAAATTCAAAATGAAAATCTTGAAAATATCGACTGCAAATTCAAGATATGAAACATAAAAACATTATTTCCAGACGAATAATTTCACCAGTGCTGTCTTCAGCTCGCTAAAACATTTTCTATTAGTTTCTCATTAAAATTCTTTCAGTGGAAAAACTACAATGTGTTTCTATTTGTTAGAAACCAGCCGACCTTCAGGGCCTCAACAACAGGCAGTAAAACCAGTCAGACAAACTGCTGACGGCCTGAAGGACGACGGCTGGATTCTTCACTTTAACTGTTTTACTGCAGAAAGTCTGTGACAGACGGGAAACCGCGACGCCTTCAGCTTTATTCCTCCCTCGACGCCACTTTCAGCCTCTGAAACAACATTAGTTGTGGTGCAGTAATGGCCGAACTCTGTTTACACACAGAGGAGCGGCGCTCGGCGGCGGCGGCTCCGGTTTATTGGAAACTGAATGAAGCAGCACGGGGAGATAAGAGAGCTTCACTGAGTTCAGCATCACAGCTGTCGACGGACAGATGGCTGCAGAGCCGAGTCACCGACGGCGACGCCGTGAACGCCGACATCTGGTACGACAGAGATGGAGCGGTCTGATTGGCCAAAACCATTAACTTCTATATTTATCAGCTTTGTAGAGTGTGGAGGAATCCTGAAGGTTAGTGCTGTGAATTGTGAATCAGAGGCTGAAATACCAGAAACAGCTGAGTGACATGTGGCTCTTTAGCTGCTGGATGTTCCAGTTGGCACCAGTTAGATACTGAGCAGGTAAAGATACAGACGATTTAACAAAACCGAGACTGAACAAGACAGGAAACAAGCTGTGAAACAAAGACTGTGAGCTAGAAGAGGCTAAAATCTGTGAAAATCTGCAGAAATGGTGAGTTGTTACTGTGTTTGTTCCTCCATGACTCTGACTTCTAATGTAGTCAGTAAATTCAGTGTTTATTTATTTATTCTCCACACAAGAATGAGGATCCTTGTGCAGCTTTTCTCTCAGTTTCATCTCTGAACTGCATCATTTAAAATCAGCTCTAACATCCACACACACCTCACACACAGCTCACACACCCTGCTGACACTGACGAACCATCACTGTAACAATGAATCCACTTCAGCCTTTAAAATCTCTGCTCCTCACTTCAAACAAAGCCGGACGGACAGACACCTGCAGCTGAAGGTAGACGAGACAAAGACCTGGTCATTTGCACATCAAACACAGTGAACCGAGCTGAACTCCACCTGCACGGCGGGCAGGACAGGTGAGCAGGTGAACAGCAGCTTCAGATATCTCAGGCTAATCACGGACAGCGAACTCTGTTTTGATCAGTTCGCCTCCACCTGTTGTTCCTCTGCAGGAGCATCTTTCTCCTCATTACGTCCAACATCTCCAACAGAACATCATCAGCCAGTGAACACACAGCAGCAAATCAGCTCCTCGATCATCATGTTATTAACATCCGGTCAGACAACAAGGTCTCCAGCTGCTTCAGCAGGAGTTTCATCCCTTCTTTCCTCTGAAGACGCCTGGATGTGAAGGCATCATCTCATCTGCATGTTTCTGTGTTGAAGTGTCTCTGAAAACAGACGTCCTTCAGGGAAAAAGAATCCAAATCTAAAAAAATAATCCCCCAAGTTTTACACCAATTACCTCCCAAACAAAGTGTCCTCAGTTTTAATGAGGCGGCGGTCTGCAGGTGCACGGAGGTTTAATTTTCTTCCATTCAGTCTGAGATGTTTTTTCAGCGTCTGTTCTTTCAGGAAACTGCGAGCGAAACAATGTGGAGCAGCTGGTTGACTCAAATCAGGAAGTTTCAGGGATAAAAACAGTGAGGAGAGAACGAATCACCGACTATTGTGAGCTGATGGCGATAACAACTCTCTGTCTCCGTCCCTGCTGACTGCTGGTTCGGAGCAGAAACCTCCAGGAAGACAAAAAGACTGAAACAAAAACAAAACAAAAGGAAGTTTGGAGAACTGAGACTCTTATTACAGAAACTGCTTCAAACTTCAGAGGCTCAATGAGGTGAAGTTATTGACTCGTCCTGTCAGGGGCTTTATCAATCAGGAATCACGACGTCTTCACTGTTTTCTTCTCCCTTCAGGGGTCGAAGGCCACATGAAGCCCACAGAGGCAGAACTCCGGTTTCTTCTGTCTGCTTTCACGAAGCTGAAGGTCTGAGAAGTTTTGCATTAAATCTGATCTGATTAAACAGCTGAGCCGACATGCATCCACAGTTTTTCACAAGTCACCAGCAGCTTTGGACCAAATTCAGCTCCGATAAAGGAGAAGCTGCCATCCAGATGAAGAGAAGCTCATGTGATTCAGTTATTTTCTGTCTGTTTGTTCGTCACGACGGCTGATGTTCAGCAGCCACAAACCACAGAGAAGAACTGTGATCGGAGCAGGAGAGGAAGCCCATCACTTTCCCTCCCGGAGGATTTCTAAACAGGAGCTGTTGAGCGCAGCACTCGGTGATTCATGACACGCCGCCGCCGCCAAACGAAGCCGCCAAACGAAGCCGCCAAACGAAGCCCGCAGCTGTTCGCGCTTTGATAAGAGATCTCATTTAACATGCCGCCGGCTCGGCAGCTGGACGCTCTGTGCTGTCAGGATGAAGAGGATGATGAGGGAACGCTGACCGGAGTCGCCTGTGGACACCGGCTGTGACGCCACACACACACACACACACACACACACACCTGACACATCAGACTGGCTGAAATATGGATTTCTGCAGCAAACATCTGAATCTTGTTACACCGTACAAACTCTGACATGCAGCTGCGATGCAACAACAACAAGGAAGTAAAAATGATGCATCTTCATCTTCACACATTCACTGATAACAGAGGTATTGATTATTACATATTGATTAACAGGAAGACAAACGAATTTGACTTTAGACGATGAAGAAGAAGAAAAACAGGACAGTTTAGCTTCAGTTCCTCAAACTCAGCTGCGATCACAGCTTCATGTGATGAACACCTGAGGGTTGGAGGCCCCACAGGTTCGATTCTCCAGGATGAAGCACCTGGATGAAGCACTACTGTTGGGTGGAGAAACTCTGCGTTTGTGGTTTTTACACGACAAGCTGAGGATGCAGGAGGTGAACGAAGCCCGACACTCGACAGCGACATTCAGTGTTCAGATGGTCTGCTGCCCAAACGGACTCTTCTGTCTGCGTCATTATTTCTGCAGAACAGACCGCTAACGGATCGACACACGTGACGCTTTGTGCAGCAGCTGCATGATGTCGAACTATCACACGAACACAAACAGAGTCGAACCTGCACGAGCGACATTAAAGCATCAGCTCTGAAGGAGGCAAATATCATCTCACGAGCTGTTTTTCTCTTCTCTCGGCGTCGCAGGTGACACAGCTGATCGTGAAGAGGATATTTAGCTCCTGGTTTCACAGAGCGATGCAGGTTCATCCGACTGCAAACATTTCAATTTGCCTTCAGGCCCTTCAGGCGCTCGAATCAACATCTATTTAGCATCATAATGTTCGTCTGTCGAGCCTTTTCACACACAGAACGTTTCCATCACAGCAGAACTGTGGGTTTTTGCATCACAGCTCTCTCTCTCTCTCTCTCGTGGCTCATTAGTGTGAAGACCTGCCATCCTCCCTCTTCTCTCTCTCTTGTGAAACAAACACTTTGAAGATCTGCCACTGTTTTCATCATCATCATTATCCTCCTCTGCCTCTTCTCTTCCTCCTCTCTCCACTCTGGAGGCCTGCCATCAAACTCCAGCAGCACCGTCTTTATCTGCCTCCCTCCTTCTCTCCGTGGAGGACTTTTAATCAGAAGGCCTGCCTTCGTCTTCGTCTTCATCAATAATCTCCCTTCCTCTGTGGAAGATTGACAGCAGCTTTGGCTTTTGTGTTTAAAGCATCAGCTTCTTTTTTTTCCTTCCATCCTCGACTCCTCAGTCGCCTCGTACGACTGAACGAATCTTTACTGTCCGACGTTCACACTTTCACTGCAAACACACTCATTTCTTCTGTTCTACCAAATCCTCAAAGTTGAAATCTTTAAAATTTCAGTCCTGATTTGTTTTGATGACACCTGTGGTGACTGACGGTAACTGCAGTTTAACACTACAAATCCCAGAATGCCGAGGGCAGCCAAACGAACTGTAGCTGTGAAGAAGTCAGAGAACATCTGCCGTCCATCGTTCTGTGAGCGACTGGGATCTGATTTACTGCCACAAACCTGACGACAACATTTTAAACTGACCAGAAAATAAATGTCCATGTTTGTAGATTTTTTCTTGCTGAAGGGTTTTTCATTTTACTGACAAATCAGTAAAAACAGGAAAGAGCATGACAGAAGTGTTGTGTTTAACTTGTTATAAAGAAACTACAGTGTGTTTAAAGTTTGTTTGAGTTTGTATGTTTAAGTTTCACAGCTGGAATCAACTCAAACCATTCTGGGTCTAAACCGACTAAACCTGCTGCTTTTCATGAACCAATAACATCTTTCCAGCCTCTCTGAGGTGATTAAGACGGAGACAAACTCCTCTGTGTCGTCCGTTAAAGAAGGAATATTCAACAACAGCAAACGGCTTCAATCACAGAAACTTCTCACACAAGTCAATAAGAACGCAGTCATCATGTCTCAGATCAGCTCGGCCCTCTGGTTTAAAAACAACATCCATAAACCAAAGCCGACTGTGTGTGTCGTACCGTCTCCTCGGCTCGGTCTCCTCTGGCCGTGACGTAGTTCAGCCGATAATGTCGGACGTTCCTGAGGTCGACAGGCTGCCAGGACACTCGCATGCTGTGTGTGGTTTCCTCGTCGATCCTCATGCTCCTGACGCTGAACCGAGGAGCTGAAACACCAAAAATCACACAGCCGACACGGTGAGACGCCCGTCAACCTGCGCGAGCGCCACAGATCAAACGTTTGGCGGTTAATAATTCAGGAAGTCTGATGCTGCAGACAAACAGTCTGTGAAACTGAGCCAACAAACACATAAACAGACGTTTTCAACCCGAAATCTTTCATCTAGAATCCTGGTTTTCTTCCCGACACAAGTTCAACATTTATGAGACCAGTTAAAAAACATTTTTCCACATCAATAAATTATGTATTAATCTCTTTAAGAGATGCAAAACTTCACTGAAACTTTAATGAAGTCGCGTCACAATTCAAAACGATGATCTTATAATCTAACATAAGAATACTTGAACAGTTTGGCTGCAACTCACATTTATTTCAGGATTAATTCATGCATTACTATTTGCTTGAACAATAATTGATTGATTGATTAAAAGTCAGGAAACTGTGAAAAACAGCCTCTAGTTAGGGAAGAAGAACTTATATTTTCATTGTGTTTGTCCTCAAAATCTGTGGATTTATGCAACAAACCGATCAGAGAGAAACTGAATTATTTCCAGCCAGTCGGCGACATGAAAACACAGCAGGTGGTTTGAGGAGACGAATGAGAAGAAGAAGAAGGAGGAGGAGGATCAAAGATGGAGGTGGACGGACAGAAGAACAGCAGGAGGAACAGCTGGAAGCAACGTTTACCTTCTGTGGTCGTCGTCGTCGTGGCGACTGTTGTTATCCTCTCGACTGAAAGTGAAACAAAATATTTTATTCTTCTTTTATTCAAGAGTTCAAGAAAAAACTTTAAAGGACCTTTTGTTTCCTCTGAGACACAAAAACTGAAAATACAGGAAGAAAAATGAGACAGAAGAACGCGACAGTCGGCAGGTGAAGCAGAAACACCTGGAACAAGTAAAATAAATAAAAATAATTTAAATAAAATCTGTGAGGAAACTTGTTTTTCTTCGTTTACCTGGATTCAGTTCACCTGTGGACTCTGTGAGTATCTGGTTTACCTGTGGACTCTGAGGATCTGGTTTACCTGTGGACTCTGTGAGGATCTGGTTTACCTGTGGACTCTGTGAGGATCTGGTTTACCTGTG
>JAQNCA010113242.1:0-14996 GCA_029783725.1 Acanthurus tractus | reverse complement strand
ACACACAAACACACACACACAACTGAGTGGGATGTGAACCATGCATTAGCTGGATAATAACCACCTGTGCTTCAGTCTATTTACAGCAAACTGCACTTAAATAATTTCTCCTTGCTCTCCAACTCCGCTAACAAACGCTGAAACTCACAGTTCACTGTTTGTCTGCGAAGAGGTTTACTTTTTTAAAAACTGTGTTTGCCTCGTTTGTTGTTAAAATCAAAGACCTCGGATGTCAAAGTGCCCTTCGGTTCCTGCGTCAGAGGAGCGCTCTCATCACCGAGCGGCGACACTGTGGCGAGGTCAAACAGTTTCTCCGTCCGTGGTGTTTGTACTCGCTGCTAGAAAATGTTGGACAAAGTACTGAACTCGGTGAAATACAACGCTTAAACTTAAAGGCAAACCAGAGAAAATGAATAAATCTGCACTGTGAACTTTTGAAGAATCTGTGGCGATAAGTTCAAAAATATCTTCCCAAAATGAGTAAAAGTCAGTTTAAGGTCTGGAGAAACTGCGATCTTGTCTTCGGCCTCTATGCAAACAGATCACAAGGTGTTTGAAGGCTGTTCAGACTGTCTGAATCTCACCAGCAACTTAAAGCGGCTCAACATCCTCAATCATCCCCCAGCTTCCTGTATCTGCTCACATATGTGCCGTGTCATGTGATATTTTGCTGACTTCCTGTGTGGCTCGTTCTCTTCCAGGTCTTTGTGGTGGAAAGGAGGTCTTGTGGCTCAGGTTACTTTGTTGCCATTATGGATTTAACTGTTTTATGTATATGTGAGGACAGAGAATGTCATAATCAGCTCACATTTTCTCTTGACTTCTCAGAAACCAGAATAAAAAACACAGGATGGCTCTCACATGGAAACATTTGATGATTAAAGACATAACAGAAGTGATAAAAACATGTTTCCATGAACTGGATGAAGTGACATCAGTTGATGCTTGCTGAGTTCGATGCTGGTTCCTGCACACTTTCTCTCTGCGTTTCTGTAATGCAGACAGTTGATGACTGCAGAAGAAAATTCAACACTTGATAAATTTTTCTTCCTGTAATTTTGTCCGGAATAAAAATTCTTTGAAACCCAAGTGGAGTTCATAATGAGATTAAACTCAATATGCCTTCAGGCTGTCTTCAAAAAAAAAAAAAACAGCATTATAAGTGAAGTTGGGTCTGGTTTCACTGTTCTCAGCCATAACAGCTTTCCATGTCCACATCTTCTGCCTGTCAGGGTTCCCGTGGAGATCAATTCATTTCATCAGACCTTTTTTTAATAAAATCCTAATAACACTGAGTATGCAACATCAGATGGGGCTGTAAAAGGGAGATATAAGCAACTGAAACCATAAAAGTTTCACACATCAAAGACACTGAAGCGTCGGTTTGTGTGTGATAAGAAACCAAACAGCTGGAATCTGCCATCTGGTGCACCATGGAAACAAGCCTCCTGTCAGAAAACATGGGTGATGTCGGATTAAATGAGCCTCTCTCCTAATCTTTGCCTTTTTTTTTTCGTTACAGTCATTACTTTATGAGCTCATGCAGCAGCTAGCCAAACACACAGACTGATCAAACAAACTGCGTCCATGTTACGGGCTTTGCACCTGGCAGGTGATAATTGCTGGTCCACAGAGGATCGCGGCGTTTCTCCGACGGCCCAGAACTTTAATGATCGGGGTGGTGTTTATTTTAAGCACAGAGCAGATTCAGGAGGCGGCGTGACTGTGTATGGAGTCATTCTGAAAGATATGAATTAGCCCTGGGCATCGCAAATTGATTTGGATTAAATCCAAACTCTGCATCACTGCTGGAAAATCAGCTCGACTGGAAACAGGAAGTAAACAACAAGAGTGTAGAAAGGGGTTTAATTTCAAATCAAATTTTGTTTGCATAGCCCTTTACAATAACCGAGTGTTTTACAACAAAGCCGTAAAACAGTACATAAAAGCAGAACATAAAACACAGGATTTAGACTGTGGAAAGTGCCACAGTGCTGCAGGTTATTAAAAGCTTTCCAGGAATACTCAAAATAGACCAAACAAAATAAAAAATAAAATAAAATAAGTGCACATAGTAAAACAAGACTGCCCTAATCGGAACTCGATTTAAAAATGCCAAGGTCAGCAGTGGTGCGAATGTCGGGGGGCAGTTTGTTCCACAGTCTGGGAGCAGCGACGGCAAAAGAACGATCGCCCCACTGTTTCAATCTTGACCTTGGGACTTCTAACAGAAGCTGACCCGAAGAACTCAGGGCCCTGCCGTGATCACGGATAGTTAAAATCTCAGATAAGTAGGAGGGAGCCGGGTCGTCGATGGCATTGAAAACAAACAACAGAAGTTGAAAATCAATTCTAAAACGAACTGGAAGCCAGTGGAGTAACGACAGCGCGGGGGTAATGTCTTCACGTCTGGACGTGCCTGTTAAACATCGGGCAGCAGCGTTTTTGGAGACGTGAAATTGAGGACTGGCTGAGGCCAACGTAGAGAGCATTACAGCAGTCCAGTCTTGAGCTGATGAAAGCATTGATCGCCTTCTCGACTGATGTCTAACAGTGACGTTAACGATGGTTATCAGGTAACAAAACAAGAACTGTTGGACCTTTTCATGTAATGATAACTGACTGGGCCTCCATCCGTGTCGGGTGGGGATTATGAGTAAAGAAACACAAAAACAAAAGTCCAACTGCAGCACTGCATGGGGATAAAAAACAGAACCAAACACTGCAGCCAAAAATGTTCTTCAGTCTGTTTCCACAGCGACTGATTCTGGTGCAACATGTCAGACTCCATTTAAGCTCCTCTGTGAATATAAAAGGCTCATTGTAGGGAAATTAAAATACAAGAATTCTTATTTTCAGATGATGACATGGTAGTAAAATCATAATTTTGAATTCCTGAGAGCCATATTCCATAAATCCTGCTCGCTGGCCCTTTAAGATCCAACAGACACGGACTCATGTGACATCACTTGAGGCAATTTACCAAACTTTGCGCAAAAAATTTCATGTAACTTGATGCAACTATCTGCTCCAAGAGTTTCCTTTTTACATTTTCAGGATCCCAAAGCCCTTTGGTCATATTAGCGGGTAACACTGAGGGATAATCAGCCTCATTTCAGGCTCTCTTTCATTTGATTTTCCATCCAAAACAAAGGATTAGCTAATCTTGCTCTTGGGTGTCGTCGAAATTCTTTTGTTCCCATCGCTGTCATCATTAAAAACAGAACATCCTGTGATTCCACCCTTCTCTTGGTTTATTTAATCTTTCTTTCTCTCTCTCTCTCTCTCTCTTGTCATTTCTATTCATCCGTCCATCCCTGTGTTCCTGCAGGTTCTGCTAAAGCTTTTCTCCGGCTGGGTTTTGGATCTAATAAGCAGGATTTACCGACAGGACGGAATCAGCGGGATGGTCCGTGTTTTCTTAATGAGCAAGTAGACAGAAAAAAAAAAAACCATGACTTCCTACCAGGGACGAATCGGGACAGATAGAAGAACTAGAAATAAAAACAGACTGGAATCAGAGGAGAGCAACATGATGAAGCAGACACTCCTGATGTTCGTCAGCAGACCTGCTGGCTGAAAATGACTGATGGAAACTGTCAAAAGCAGGACGAACGGAGGGACGTGACGTTACTGCAAACTGCTTTAATTTCTGCAGGAAAAAACTTTGTCGATTCTCCAAGAAAAGCAGAACTAAGAGGAGGGTGAATATTGAATATTTGTGAGAACAATACAAGCATGAATCAGATGTTCAAAGTTCCTCAGAGTGTGCTACATTTGCAAACACCAAAAACTGAAACTGAAACTGACGAAGATGCTTTCCTGTAGGCTTCATTTTTTAAATCTTTGAATCAAAAGAGCTGAGTTTGAGGTGAAAGATGAGCCATTCATTTCTTTGCACACAAGATTTTTTTTTATGAATATGGAAGCAAATCAGTGAAAGGAGGATGAGGAAGAGGAGGAGGAGAAGGAGGGATTGTGTGTTGGAACAAAGTTGAATATTTCCGACAAGCACATCAGGCAGAAATGAGAGATGCTGCTGAGTTTCTGCTCTGCAGAGGAAAAAACACCGAAACCAATAAGAGGAGTGATAGAAAGTTGGGAACATGGAGGCAGGGAGAAAATGAGCGCGAAATTAATTCGATGTAAGTTTCTGAAACCGACACAGACACCGAATCGCAGAGAAGAAGTCGGCGCAGAGAGAAGGAAGTGAGAGCCGTTGAGGCCGACCGGAGTGAAGGAAAAGGGGGAGGAGACGAAGGGAGATGAAAGGAGATAAGGAGGAGAAGGAGGAGAGGAGAGTGTGACAACACTGAGAGAAACTAACACAAAAAGTTTGGCGGAGGAGGACGAGAGGCGGAGACAAGAAGTGATGCAAAGAGATGAAAGGAGACAGAAGTGAGAGGCGGCTAAAGGAAGGAGGGTCAGAAGTTGTGATGTGATAGAAAAAGGATGAAGATGGATGGATGGAGTTTTTTTCAGGCTGAAGAAAGTAATTAAAGTGCCGAGACCAGAATGTGATGGTGTGAAAGAGAAATGGGACAGCAGGATGGATGGATGGATGGATGGATGGAGGCATGAAAGAAACAGAGTGTCGGAGGAAAAAACACCAGAAGTGAAGAGAGTTAGAGAAAGAAAGGGAGGGAAGAAAGAGACTTCAGTGATGCACAGCAGAAAAATCTTCGCAGCAGCTCGAGCATAAAAGGCTCTGCGGCGTCGGAGCCTCTCAGTTCATTCAAGATAATGAATCTGACTTTGTCCTCATGGCGTCTCCCTGCATCTCTCTCGATCATTAAAACCTCGATCAAAAGTGTCTGATCTCGAATCAGAAAAGAGTCCGTTCCAAGTTGTTTACGCTCAAAGTTCTCGGTGCATCCATTCGACTCCTCCGGGGGCAAAATAAAGAACGAGAGAGGGAGGTAATGAAAGAGAAGGAGAGGATAATTAAGTTTTGTTATCCCCTCCTAATTAATCATCCGTCTAATGGTCTTCAAAAAGACAGACTGATGAAGGGGAAGATGGAAAAACAGGCTGAAATTCACACAAAGATCTTCATTGAAAGAGCAACATCTACCTGCTCTGTGTGGGACAGGTGCAGAAGCACAGACACGTTTACATGATGTCGGGTTTTATAATGAGACAAGAGAAGTTTTTATTAAATCTTTTAAATCATCAGTGCTGGTTTCCACCTGCATCAAAGTGCTCAGGTACGATGTGTTTTTGAAGGCCAACCACCAGCAGAGAGGCGACGGGATCTGCTCGCCGGCTTTTTTTGTTCCTGTGCGGCTGTGAATAATCACTGATCCGATGCTTCGCTCCGTGAGCGCAACGTCCAAACGTCCGATGGTCAGAGTCCTGCTGAGTGCAGAGATGCTCACAGAGGATCATCGGAGGAGACTTCCACGTTTCCTGATGCTCATGAACTTCCGCCTTTGGTTCAGATGTTTGAAGTCTTTCTGCTGTTCCTCACAGTTTCTGCCACGTTTGAGCCACAGAACCTCAAACCAAAAAAAGGTTGTCGCTTTGAGAAATTCTCAGGAGAAGCTGAATGACATGGTCATAATTATATCATATAAGTTCATATAAGTTCATGCATGACTGTGTATTAAGACAAAACACTGCCAGAGTGAGTTGGATGAAATTTGTTCTCCTGTAAAAAAAACTTTGCCTCTTTGTGGTAAAGTAAGATATTTTAACATGTCAACCATCAGATGTAACATGGGTGTGAAGAATAATTAGTCAGGTGAGTGTTTCTTCACTTCCAGTGAGAGGAGAGCTGAAGCAACAGAGGAACATCACTAGATTTAATTATTCGAAGATCTGTGCACCACTTAGCTTTTAATCACTGTGATTAAAGAGAATCCACACGCTGAAGATGAGAGACTGTGGTCGGGAAAGTGTTGTGGGGGGGGGGGGGATTAACGGGGCAGAGAGTGGGAGGTGGGTGGGAATTTTTTTTAAAGGTGGCGAGAGGATGAAACACAGACCTGAGGGACTCCAGTGAGGTGAGAGAGAAAAGAAGCTGGCAGAGAAATCCTGTCATTTTTCTGCTCGAGGTAAAATCAGACTCAGCTTTGAAGGACTCATTAAAAGCCATCGGCGGCGGGACACACGCTGAGTGTGCGAGGTCTCTCGAACACACCGGTGAGACGGAAAGCCAGCAGACACGAAACCTGCAGCCCATTTTAAGGTATTAAAGCGGACGCTAACACCCGCCGGCAGACGGAGAAAAGAAAGAGGGTTTCTGCCTGCAGGAGGCCACAGACGAACAGGCAGAGAGGGCCGACGCTGACTCATGCTTCAGTGTGTGAATCCGGAAAAACCAAAACAAAAAAGATCTGGACAAGAGTTGCAGCCAAAATGTGTGAAAATTACATTTGAGTGATAATTGAGAAAATAACTTCAGTTCAAACAAACCGAACTTTCCCTCCTGAACAGATTTGAACGAACATTAACGAGACGTGAAAAGGCACAAAAATGCTCTTTTATTTCAACGCTGGAACTCTTTCTGAGGCGGTAATGTCATTTGAAATGAAAGAATATGTGCAACAAGAGCTTTTATTTCAGTTCTGTGACGTTTATCAAAGGTATTTACACTCATTTCACATTCCTTTCTGTACGTTCAAGTTTCAAAACGAACAGCGATTCGCACCAGACGGAATAATCTGGATCCCACTTGGAGTTTAAGTTGGTGTTAGACTGTCACTGAAAGGCAGTAAACATCAAGTAAAGTTGTATTTCCATCACAGAATATATTCCTAAACACTTCAGTCTGCAGTAATCCCTCAAACATGATTATCAAATACTCGTATCAAAGACAGTTTAGCAATAAACGTTAACGAGTCACTGCACTGAAACAGCTGAATTCACTGTGATTACGAAAGTTATAAGTTACATGAAGCATCTTTTTTTGCATAATTTTCTTCAAAAGGTTTTAACTTGATGCGTATCGGACAACTTAAAGGCTGCATCAGTAAGACTCTGCTAACGCTGACTGAACCCGCAGAGTCTGAAATGATTACGACACCTTAATGAACAAAGCAGATAATAAATAAATTAAAACAAATAAAGCAATCCCACATTTGTACTTCAGGACATTAAGAACTCTTCTTCACAACATAAACAATGTTATTAGTTTGGAACGAAGTCTTTAGTTAATAACAAAATAAATCATCTAACCCTCCATCGGCTCCCCTGTGAGGAGCAAAGCAGAACACAGCAAATCAGCCGTAATGCAATTAAACACACCCACACACTGATTGTGCACAAAGAGACAGCAGATGTGCCGAGAAGAGAAACTTCAGTGAGGAGATGAACCTGAGAAGAAAGAAAAGCACAGCGTTTGACTCTGCCGAGGCCGCATGCTGCTTGTTTAGTCTAATCTGAAAGCAGACTCGTCGCTTTGTTCTTTAATCCTTCACTGTTTTAAGCTAATATGTAAATGTCGCTGTGTTGTGCATAAAGTTGAGTTGACTTTACTTAAATTATCAAGCTGAAAAACATTAAGGCAGCTAGCTAATTTAAGAGAAATTCTTTTAAGAGAAAATAATATATCAAACTAAGGCAGATGTTGATCATTAGCGCCCTCTAGAGGCTGGTTTTGGCAGAGTGAGGAGTCAACATGGCAGTAAAAAACAAAGAGAAATCAAACATGTTTTTTAAAAGTGTTAAACACCTTGAAAATGAGTTCCTGCAGATGGATTAACATGCAGAAAGATGCAAACAGGCCTCCAGCTGATGATCACGTGATAGAAAAGTAATCAGGTGATCAAATAATCTACTTTGCAAAGGTGATATTAAAGATGAAGAGATTTCCTCAGAGAGACAGAAACAGACGACTTAAAACCAAACAGATACACGCCAAAAGAAAAGGCAAATAAACTTCACAATCTTATCTGTACAATCGCACGTTGTGTTAAACATTAAAAAAGGTATCGAACGACACAAACTCAGCAGCTTGAGGCCCGAAACACTCACTTCCTGACTGACGACCTCCGTGTCCTCAGGGAATTCTGCAAATTCTCTCTGCTTTCTTTGCTCTTCAGCTGTAATTGTAAGTTTTTGATGTCTTCATTCCCTGAAATTAACACAACATCTTGATGTGACTCAAATAAGCCCTCAAACACACCGCTGCACAGTCGGAGAAGCGGAGGCTCATCATCGCTAATTGTGAGTGAAATTGCATTTTTTTCAGCTTTGGGACTAATCCATGAAACCTGGCGTTCGCCTGAAGCTGCTCTCTAATCGGTGGACTGTTTGGGATTTTATGACTTTCTCTCTTTTAATACGAGTTTCTGTTGATAATTTGACTCGACTGTAATGATTCTGACATCTTGCAGAACTTAAACAAAGACTGTTGAGGTCAAAACTCTTTGACATTTATTTTGAGTCTGTTTTTATGTTACCTGTTGTGCTGGAGAGTAACTAAGTACATCAACACAAGAAGAGTACTCACAGCTTTTTAAAATGTGCACATTTCTACAATTAGAATATTCTTATTAACTTCTATTTAATACAATTTAGACATAAACATTTTTCCTTTTACTTATTTATTTGACATACTATCTTTTTCAGAATAATGTGACAGAAATCAGGTCATCGGGAACTTTGATTGCACTCTGATACTGGTTAAAAAATGCTTAATTCACCAATCTAATACAAAATATGCACAAGACATTTATCAGGAATGTGATTTTCCCCCTACACCACCGTGTGCACAACGTTTAAGCATCAGCATCAGTATCAGGAAGGAAAAAAATAAAATCACAACATCTCTAAACTCTATTAAAGCTTACCACAGAAATCTGGATCTTAATTGGTTTAATTATGTCGGTTTTATGTCATCATCATGTCGAGCTCAGGCTTGTTAAGTTTCCAAATGCTGGCAGAGGCACAACAGGCAGATCTGCTCGGGAATCAGATTGAGCTGCCAGGAAACAGACTTGAAAACAATTAGAGAATGAAAAATGTGATTAAGTGTATCTTTGCTGTCACAATCGCTCTGTTTTTGTCCTCTTTTTGTCGGAGACGCAGACCAACGCCGACCGACACACAGCAGCTACGCTCTTTCCGTCATCCGCCCACGTCCCAGCATGAAATGGTTTCTGCAGTAATTCTTTCATTAGATCCAGCTCCAGTAACAGCCTTGCCCCGGTGCCGTTATCGTCTCTGAAGGGGATGGATGAGTGCTTCAGGTCACAAGCTGGTCGCAACTAATCAGCAATGAATTATTCAGTCAGTCAGCTGGTAACAATCCATCACCTCCCCTCCATTAATTTAACGAAACCCCGAATCATCAGCATTGCAATAATTACATTCTCTCAATGGTGCTCTCGACTCGGCATGCGATGGAATAACGTCTCCAAATGTCTGCACTCGTCCATGTTTGACAGACATTGAATGTGACGTGTTTGCAACTTATTTTGGTTAATGTTAGCTGCTCATTTAGCAGCTGGTTTTGGGCAGAATCGATTCCAGATTTGTTTAACGAGAGAAAAAGAAAAAAGCTTACATCATCAAAAACCATTAAACTGAGATTTAATCATCAGTTTTATTGCTTTAACAAATTAAATGCTGCACAACGTTGATTTGCTTTTGACAGCAAAGGTTCAGATGAAACGTGTCACCAACAAAACTTTTTAGAATCTACAAGTAAATTCGATGGTTTCAGAAAGTTAGAAAAGCTTTTAATTTTCTTAAAATGATGCTGTGATGAAATCAGTGCCTGGTCTCCATATTAAAAACTGCAGTTTACATTATGTAACATATACTCAGTGCTAAGATTTTCTTTAGTTAGTGTTTGTAGTAACCGACCAATGTTAGCATGTTAGCAACCACAAGAGGCTCTAGTGGACAATAAAATCTAACAACAAGAAAAAATTGCATGAACTTTATATAATTGAAAATATAAATCAAACGAGTCCTAAAATTACCAGACATTTGCTAGAGAACAGCAAAAGTTCAGCACCTTTCCACATTGTCATTACAGTGAGACATAATGACCCTTCTTCTTCTTCTTCTTCTTCTTCTTCTTCTACTTCTACTTCTAAGCACAACTTGGTGTTGTGCTTGGAAGCTCACGATCACTGTGCTACGGATAAACTCCATTGGACAGCGTTATTATTAAATATTATTAAATATATGAATCTCTTTTCACAACGTCGTAAGTGATAAAGGTCGATCAGCTACTTTATGATCACATCCCTTCACCCTGTTGATGCTGTGTGTGATGCTCTGCAGCTCATATCTTTGTTTGCAGCTGATATTAAAAAGCAAATGATCCAAAACTTTAGAAAATCAAGTTCAGTTAAAACTAAAATCTTGTGCAAGTCTCAATACTTCGCTGCCTGCTGGTAAATGTTTATCCATCATTTCTCTGGTCTTTTGCTAACAGGGGAATTCAGACAATCAGACATGAAACAGAAACTGTGCTGTGTGAAATAATCACTGTAATATTGTCATTTCTCTGATGACTCAGTCAGTGCACGGTCACTGAAGGTGCACAGCTTTAACGTTATTGCACAATAAAGACAGGACTATTAAGCGAGCAGAAGGCAAAGTGTGCAGATCTTCAAACGCTCTTTGTATTAACAGTAAAATGTCACCTGTCTTTGTGATGCATAATAACTTGAGAGTGAAGCGATAATGTGTTAAACTCAGACGCCGTGAGGGAAAATTGAAGCAGAGACCAGAGCTCAATATTATCCGAACCGAGGCTCCAAAATGACATTAAAAAGGCACAATTGCTTTTGTACAAAATTGTAGAGAAGAAGAACGTTTCACTCGCATTAAAAATCAATTCTGCTAAATCTTTCTCTTGTTCAAAATGTTAAATATTTTGAAGGTGAAATAAAACAGGGTTGTGTTTCC
Organism: Acanthurus tractus; assembly: GCA_029783725.1. NCBI lineage: Eukaryota > Metazoa > Chordata > Actinopteri > Acanthuriformes > Acanthuridae > Acanthurus > Acanthurus tractus. The sequence goes on along the minus strand of JAQNCA010113242.1, from coordinate 4,127 downwards.
TATTTTACGTGGATGTTTCGAGCATCTTTTTGTGTTTTCCACCGGCTTCACATTTACACATGCAGGCCTGAAATAGTGTTCAAGCTGCTGGCTAATGACTCAACGAACGACTGTGGCACGAAAACATTTTCATCCTTTTGGATTAATTTTTCTGTAAATCCAAACTCTATATTCTGCCCTCAGGTGTTTTTTTTAGTTTTTGTGTTCAAACAAACTCTGAGCGCTCAGAGGAATTAAAATTGCGGCTCTCTTTGTGGATTTCTGAAACTTTTTTCTGACTGTTTCGGTCTGGTTCCTCATTACGAGCTTCACTTTTGAACAGTCTGACACTTTGACAGCAGACTTGACTGACAGAAACTCTGCTGAGACGCACAACAGGAAGTTTATCTCTATTTTTTTGTATTTTTTGCGAGCGAGTGCATGCAGCCGTCGACGCTCAGACTCTTGTGGAGTCCAAACATCCTTGTAAGAATAGAAAAGTGTGTGTGTGTGTGTGTGTGTGTGTGTGTGTCGCTGTGACCCCATTCTGAAATCGGCTTTCTGATCTCACATTCTCTAAGAACTCGACGAGGAACTCGCTAATAAAGAAGCCGGTGTAAGTTTGTGTGAGGTCACATGATCAAAGAGCTTCTCTTCTTCTGTAATGAAAAAGTGAGATTGGACTGAATAAATTCCATCTGGCTACAACTGAACGTAATTTATCAGCACTGACGATGTTCGAGGGCCGGAAGACGAGTTTCTGGGCCCGAGGCAGAACAGGACGAGTTGTACATGACATGCAGGCATGAGAGGTGCAACTTTTTGAGTGATTTTTCAGAATGTTGAGGGTTATTGTGGCATTTCACTATCGTATTTCTGCTTTGGAAAATTGATTTGATTGAAAATTGTCAAGTCAGCACTACAGGAGGGCTGATATCATCGCCCTTCTCTAAGACATCCACAACTTCTCTCTCAAGAGTTCACACGAGGAGATGAACAGGAGCATGTTGAGGACGCTGGAGGAAGGATCCTCCTCCTTCAGCGTGGTGAAGAACTGTGATGCTGAACTTAAATGTCTCCAAAGCGACACCCATCATCACATGACATCGTCACATGACTGAAGTGTCTGATGAGGTGTGGATAAAAAATGAGCAAGATATTCAAATTTTTTACACAGAACAGGAACATTAGTCACTTTAATCAAAGTTGTATTTGTTCGATCCTCCTCAGCTCTGGATAAATCTCTGCCATCCCATAAATCCTGTGAGCATGCAGTTAATGTAAGGTCGGCATTACGCAAGTGTGTAACATGTAATTGAAGCTGTTTGTGAAGAAAATAGGTTTTTCCCGGACCTGTTATTCCTACAGGAGATTAAACACCTGGCAGCCCTCTCGCCTACGTGTCGCCTCCCTGCAGACATCTACTTTTTCACAGCACAGTCGCTTCATTTTTTTCTTCTTTTCTCAGCATATCGAGGACAGCCGGTGTCAAGAACTTTTGTGGCACGCAGGTCAGCAGAGGTCTTCTCTCTGAACCGGGAACCTTTATAAAATAGATTTGTGTTGTAAATATCTTTTCATTCATTTTTGAGATCCACAGCGAGAACGATACGATTCATCCGCATCAGTTCACCAACAAAGACACTTGAAAACCAAGAGGGGAAGCTAACAGAAATCAATGAATGCTGAGGGTCTCGTGTCATTTAGCTTAAAGCGCTTCGAGTGGGTGAAAAGAGGAGACGGAGCGAATCAGGGATTCAGTGTTTACTGCTGCAATTAATGCTAATTTGATGAGTGCTTGATTAGCCCAAGTGCAAATTACTGACATTCAAAAACAACATCTGTAACAGAAAGAAAACAAACCTCCTAACAAAGTGCAAGAAATCCTGACTGGTTTATGAATTAGAGACAGTCGTTTCAACAGTCAGACGATTTTATTATGAGTAACACTTTTAATCAAAGACCAGATCCAACGAAACCCCAGTCGGGATATTTGAGAGCTTCTATTTTCTTTCCTTTTCCACTGAACACAAGTTCTACAGAAACGTTTGTGTCATTTTTTCCTCATATATTATCATCATGCACGGACTCAAGTACATCTATATCACTTTGTCAGTTTCATGCCCAGGCAATGATATCAAGTTGCTGCAAAGTGCAGATCCCAGAGCGTTCTTTCCCAACAACATCACATTCCTTCCATTTGTTCCCATTCAGACACAGCTGTTTCCTCCAGGCTTTGCAGGATGTAGACATTTAAACCTGAGCAAATAAGACAAACAAAGAGGAGTGAAAACATTTGCTCAAAAATTGCATGTTTCTGATGGCTCTGAAGCTAGGCGGCACCTTTAAAATGTTTCCTACATCCCTGGGACTCAGACACAGAACGAGAGCACAAAATCAAAACAAACCAAACCTCTGGATGAAGAATCATTAGAGTCAACAACAGCTCCTTTGGCTTCAAAAACAAAGCTAACTGAATTTAATAAAGTTGCCAAGTTGATTAAACGGAGAGCGAGCTGAGCCTCATCCTGGGCGTCACAGCTTCACTTCAGAGGACAGAATGACTGACATTTTTAATTCATCTCGCGGTAATTACTGCGCGAAAAGCCCGAATCCTCGAACCCGCAGGGACACTCATTCACTTAGTCCTCAGCTTTGTCTCTAAAATGCACCAGACAACAGTTTACTTCTTTGTTCAGAATGCAGCTCGTGTCTCGTCTGGATTTAAGTGGCTAAGCGATGTTCAAGTAAATGAGAAAAACCAGCTCCAACCTGAGGAGAATAAACTATATGTTACTTTCCTCTGAAGGTTTAAAAGGAGAGGGTTTAGGAAACTCTCACTTTTAATTGCAGTAGTTAAATAATTAAAAGTTCACATGCATAAATTACTAGATTAAGCTGAAAGAACGCAGGATTTAAATTCAAGCTGCAATGCTGTTTGCTTAACAATAAGGCATCAATGAGGGAGTAGCTTTTACCTGCAAATGTGTCCCGTTTTTCAGTTATTATATGAGTGTTTATGGAGAAGGATAAATATTTTTATGAACATGTACAATTCAAATTTTGTTTTTGTGTCTTTCTTCAAAAAGTCAGAACACAAAGACACTGGAAGCTTCCAGATCTCTGCACTGGATCCCTTTGTGACTCAGATTTGAATTTCTGCTGCTTGTATTTTAATATTTGAAACTCTGGCCAATTAAAAAAAAAAAACTCTGATAATATGAAACCTGTCAGCCCTATAAATCTCTAATAAAGATGGCAGTTATAATTGATGTGAAATGTCATCGGAGGAAAAACAAAGAAGATGAGATGTGAGGAGGAAGAGGTGAACGAGAACAGAGGAGGAGGAGGAGGAGGAGGAGAAGTGTTCGAGAAAAGGTTGGTGGGAGGAAAAACTAGATGAGATCAGAGGTTAAAGAGAAAAAGACGGGGGAAGAATATGAGGGATGGCGAGAGATATGAGCGGAGATGAGAAGTAAAACAGATGGAAAGTGAAAGGACATAAGTGAGAGGAGTGGATGGGAGATGGAGGTGATAAGAATGGATAATGTGGAGAAGCTGTGATAAAGAGAGCAAACAAAGAGGCTCAAACCTGCAGAGCTGATGTGATTTTTACTTTGTTTACAACCATAAAAACCTCAACAAGGAGTATTTTTTTACAAATGTGCAAGTTAATCAGTCAAAATTGCAAATATCTACGCTGACATTTATTTAACAATAATTAAACTCACATTCTGGTAAATGTGTGAAAATGTAGCGACAGTCCTCGTCTCGTCTCTCTGGAGAACAAAGAGCTCACACTTATTTCTTCAGCTCGTCACATCTGCTGCTCACAGGAAACACAAGGTGGGAGGAGAATAAGTGGAGATGCAGGACAGGAGGTGAGATGGCCTGAGAGAGAAGAGAGACACTAAATATGAACACATATAAACTATGAAATGCTAGTTGACCTCTGACCTTTTGCCTGCAGGGTTAAATCAACACTAGCTGGGTTTCCAAAGCGACGAATCCTCTTCTGCAATCAGCAGGTCTGCGTGGGTGGATTAGTCAGACGTCTTTTGTCTTAGAAAATAATCTCAGCCTCAATTACCCAGATTACATGTACATCAGCTGTTTGTGTGTGTGTGTGTGTGTGTGTGTGTGTGTGT